>KV001281.1:0-11375 GCA_001598015.1 Dorcoceras hygrometricum | reverse complement strand
AAATATTTCAATATACGCTTTACAGCAATGTAATGCTATTTCTTTGGCTCTGCTTGAAATCTAGCACACATACAGACAGCAAACATGATGTCTGGTCTACTAGCAGTTAAGTATAGCAAAGAGCCTATAATACCACGATACAAAGATACCTCAATGGCAGTTCCAGCTTCATCTTTGTCCATCTTGATCGTGGAACTCATGGGAGTAGCTGCTGCTGAACTGTTTTCCATTCCAGATTTCTTCAGCAGTTCTTTAGTATACTTCGCCTGGTTGATGAATATTTCATTCTCCAACTGGCGCACTTGTAAGCCTAAGAAGAAAGTCAGCTCCCCCATCATGCTCATTTCAAACTTGTCCTGCATCAACTTGGAAAACTTCTTGCACAGTTTGGGGTTAGATGACCCAAAAATAATATCATCAGCGTAAATTTGAACAAGTAATACATGATCATCCTTAACAAATTTAAACAAAGTTTTATCAACTGTGCCTATTGTGAAATGATGTTCCAGCAGGAAGTTTGTGAGTGTATCATACCAAGCTCTGGGTGCTTGTTTCAACCCATATAGAGCTTTGTCCAGTTTGTAAACAAACTCTGGATTTGTATGATCAATGAAGCCAGGAGGTTGTGCAACATACACTTTCTCTGTCAAGACGCCATTAAGAAAAGCACTCTTGACATCCATCTGAAATACTTTGAAGTCTTTATATGCAGCGTATGCAAGAAACATTCGTATGGCTTCTAATCTAGCTACTGGTGCAAAAGTTTCATCAAAATCTATTCCTTCCATTTGTCTAAATCCTTGTGCAACCAGCCTAGCCTTATTTCTAGTTACTATTCCATCTTCATTCAGTTTGTTCCTGAAGACCCAACGAGTTCCTATGACTGAATGATATTTAGGTCTAGGTACAAGTTGCCATACTTTATTACGTGCAAATTGATTTAACTCTTCTTGCATAGCTTCTATCCAGCTTGGGTCAACTAAGGCTTCATATATTACCTTAGGTTCTATATGCGAAAGGAAAGCAGCATCAAAATGATCATATTGAGATAGCTGGCTTCTAGTGCGAACAGGGGATTCAAAATTACCTATGACTTGCTCGGGTGATGATTTCATTCCACCGAAGATCAAGTCCAATGGGATTTGATTGTTGTCCCCCTGAGTTGCTGGATGAGTCGCAGCTACTGGATCAGCAGACGCCATTTGATGTGAATCGCTAGCTTGTGCGTCTGCTTCCTGCTGGTAAGAATTTCTCGCTGCTGATGCATCAGCAGGTAGACTTGATGCGCTAGGCGCTGATTGACCAGCAGGTAGCCTTGATGCTTGTTGAGTATCTCTCGCGACTGATTGATCAGCAGGAGATACTATTTGGGAATTGCTTGCTGCTGGTTGTCCAGTCGATGGTTGAGCGTCGTCTGCTTGTATATTGCTTTGATTCTTCGACGCCTCTTCTCCAGCAGCTGGTGCACTTGTAATTCGATCCTGCTGATCCATGTTAGTTAAATCAATAACAACTGGATTACCTGCTGGATCTTGTTGAACGTTGTTGTGCGTTGTGACCACTGCTGGTTGTTCCTCTTCGGCTGATTCTCTTTGTGCCACGTCATCGTCTGAATCCTCAAGAGATGTTGATTCCAAGCGTGAACATAAATCGTGAAGGCTTGCAGCTGAATTTGACTTGAAGCTTGTTTCATCAAATACTACGTGAGCAGTTTCTTCAACATTTAAGCTTCTGCTGTTGAACACTCTGTAAGCTTTGCTTACTGCTGAATATCCTAAAAAGATACATGCATCAGATTTTGGTTCAAAAGCTGTTAGATTCTTCTTGCCATTATTGTGAATGAAACATTTGCATCCAAACACTCTGAAATAAGAAATATCAGGCTTCTTGCTATTCCAGATCTCATAGGGTGTTTTATCATGCATCCTATTTATCATTGATCTGTTCTGAGTATAGCATGTTGTATTAACTGCTTCTGCCCATAATTTTTGCGAAATGCCTGAATAAGCAATCATGGATCTAGCAGCTTCTTTTAAAATGCGATTTCTCCTCTCAGCTAGGCCATTTTGCTGAGGAGTTCTAGCTGCTGAAAGCTCATGCTTTATGATGGTCCCGGAAATAGGATCAAGAGATCAGAAGCCGTGCATTTGTTAAAAAGACTTTAAAATTTTGCGCTGCTGATACAAACTGGAGCTGCAATAGCTCGTTGTTCTTGAACAAATAAATACAAAGAGCACCGGAGACAGATCTGGTATGATTTAAAAATCATGCGGAAAATACCAGAACTGAATCCTATATTTTAAAACTCAATCAAACAGATTTATGTACAACATAAATCTGTTAGACTTGTGCTAGTGTGCTGCTGAAATGTTATGCGATGCTAAGTAAAGAGCAAATGCTGATTTGTGTTTATGCGATGTGTGCTGAACTGTAAACGTGCAATGCTAAAGTAAATGCTTGCTGAACGAATAAAGAACACGATACAGTATACAGCATATTTGTTTCTGGAAGTTCGTACTTCAATGTCCTACATCTCCCCTTCTACCACCTCGGAAGGATCCACTCATCTGCTGAATATGATGACGTCACCGATGACGTCATCAACACTACTCCATCTGCTGATTCCTTAGCACGACGTCGCTTCATGTTTTGCACTTCGCTTCATCTGTTGATTCTTATTGCGAATGCAAAACGCTGTCGTTACAACTTATTCACGCGACATCGTTTTGCAATCACCAACTCCAAATGCCAACTGCTGGTTGAAGCTCTCTGCTGATTCTATTCCACTGTAGCTTCCTGCTGAATGATGACGTTACTGCTGATGTCATCTACACTTAGCGCTCCAGCTGATTTCTTTATCAATCCAGCTCCAGCTCCAGCTTGCGATTCTTCTTCTTCTTGAATAGCGACTGTTAATAGATTCATCAACAGTACTTATAATCGTGACTGCTAACAGATTCGTCAACAGTACTTATAATTGGAATCTTCTTCTTCTCTTTATTTCTCCAGCGCGTTACTCAATTCATGTACCAGCTGGTTCATCTTTTAACTTTAGCGCTAGCAGCTGGTTGTCATCGTTCCAGCTGGATTATTGTGCTCCAGCTGATTCAACTTGGCCTCTGCCTGATTACGAACAACTGATTCAACTTTGGACGTCTCCATTGCTAATCCAGCTGCCGATTCCATGAACACCAAACCAACTGCTGAATCAATATATTGCGAACCATCAGCTGGACAGATTCTGTTACTGTTCATCATCTTCTTCGTTCCTAGAATCTGTACACTTAAGTAGAATTGTTAGAAACACAATCATAGGTTTTGTGTAATTCAAAACTTAATCAGGATCTGTCAAAACAGATCCAACAATCTCTCCCTTTTTGATTTACACAAAACCTTAAATAAACGATGCATGTTCTAACAATTCTCTCCCTTTTTGTGGGCATCAAAAAGAGAGTGAACTGCTGGTCTTTCCAATAATTAAAACGAAAGCTCTCCCTACACTGTTACAACAAAAACAATGTAACAGCAGGAGTTTTAATTTTTGAAAAACAAAACAGCTTTGGGAAGCACCATATGCAACAGTCTATGATTTTTGAAAACAGGAGCTGATGCATTACTCAAATTATAAACGACAGTGACGCCACTCTCCCTGTCTTTTATAACATGAGCTCAAAACATTTCAAAATCAAAATTTTGCATCAGCTGGAATCCGCAAAATAGAACATTTAAAACTAAAATCAGAGCATACAAATATTTCAAATAACACGTGCTACTGAGTTACTTAAATCTATGAAGAACCAGTACAGAGAACAGCTCAGATTTTCCTTCTTCTATCTCGCCCCATGTGCTTGTCACTGAGCCTCGCTCCAAGTGATCTTACAGCACAACGAAAATATAAGCTTGGCATCTGCCCGAGACTCGCGCATCCCGACAGTTCATCAAGCGAAAAACCGGTTCTACATTAAAACAAATCTGGTCTTCATAAAATGAGCTTCTCAAAATATTTAAAACATTAAAAACATAGCACATGTGTGTTAAAATCAGTGCTCGTTCAAGAACAACCTGCTCTGATACCACTTGATGGTCCCGGAAATAGGATCAAGAGATCAGCAGCCGTGCATTTGTTAAAAGACTTTAAAATTTTGCGCTGCTGATACAAAATGGAGCTGCAATAGCTCGTTGTTCTTGAACAAATAAATACAAAGAGCACCGGAGACAGATCTGGTATGATTTAAAAATCATGCGTAAAATACCAGAACTGAATCTTATATTTTAAAACTCAATCAAACAGATTTATGTACAACATAAATCTGTTAGACTTGTGCTAGTGTGCTGCTGAAATGTTATGCGATGCTAAGTAAAGAGCAAATGCTGATTTGTGTTTATGCGATGTGTGCTGAACTGTAAACGTGCAATGCTAAAGTAAATGCTTGCTGAATGAATAAAGAACACGATACAGTACACAGCATATTTGTTTCTGGAAGTTCGGACTTCAATGTCCTACATCTCCCCTTCTTCCACCTCGGAAGAATCCACTACTAGAAGATTTGATCTTACAACTTGTGTACAGACCCAATCCCACAACCAGCAGCTGTGAGAACTCCTAGACTCCTCAAAAGCACAACAGCCGCAACTGTGTGACTAACTACATACACATGAGTTTTACGTCTTCGTGCTTGGACGGGAACTGTAAACAGATTTCGAGATTCATTCACAAACAGATGTGAACGAATCTTGGTGTGTGAGATTTGTACATTTAAGCTCTCATCTCTCTGTTTTTCTCACACACGAGGGACATGCTCTAACAAGATATTCCAGATTCAGCAGTCGACACAATAAGCTCCTCTCAAGAATGATTGTCGACTGCTTCATCTTCTTTTCTTTTCCCTCTTGTTGGTGCACTGTATAATCAATGTAATTCTGCCATAGTATGGTAGTTGCACCAACGTTTCGAACTCTCTTCGTCTCTCAACGAACGAACCTCAACAGCACACTTCTTCAATGGCGCTTCTCGAATATATAGCCTCTGTTTGAAATATGGCCGTTAGATAGCTTCCAAATTTGTTCAGCGCTTCATATGGCTAATTTGTCTTCTTCCCATTTCAGTGCAACGCTCCTCTGTAAAGTTGTACTGTTTCCCAGAATAGTACAAATCTTGTTCCCTTGAATTGAGGCAATATGCACGACTTAATCTTAGCCATTGATTCTTTCCATCTTGAGCGTCTATTGCGTCTTGTCGCTTTCGCCATTTGAAATGAGCTCAGCAGTTGACATCCAGCTTTGATAATTCTTCGTAAGTCGTCAACTGCTTCGCTGCTGATTTATCACTACGACTGCTGCGCTTTGCTACTTCTTCAATTCTTGCGTCTGGATCTTTGCGACTGAATGCAACGCTTCGCTACTTCTTCTTTTTCTTGCGTCTGGGAACCAAGTCGACTGAATATGCAAAGCTTGCGACTGGTTGAGTAGCAACAGCTGATTCATATAAGCTCTCGACTGGATGCTGCTGTTGCTTGCGTCTGGATTCACTGTAGCTCGCGACTGGATCTTGCGACTGGTTATCAACGCAAAGAGCTTCTGCTGAATCGCAAAACGCAGTCGTATCAACTTATGTAAACGACATCGTTTTGCTATTGCTATCTCCAAATAGCATCTGCTGGTGAACAGTAGCTTGCGACTGGTTTGCAAGCTACCTGCTGAATCTTGCGACTGCTCTCTCAAGTCATCTGCTGAATATGATGACGTCACCGATGACGTCATCAACGCTAATCCATCTGCTGATGCTTCTTTTGCGCTTCGCTTCATCTTTTGCGCTTCGCTTCATCTGCTGATTCTTATTGCGAATGCAAAACGCTGTCGTTCCAACTTATTCACGCGACATCGTTTTGCAATCACCAACTCCAAATGCCAACTGCTGGTTGAAGCTCTCTGCTGATTCTATTCCACTGTAGCTTCCTGCTGAATGATGACGTTACTGCTAATGTCATGTACACTTAGCGCTCCAGCTGATTTCTTTATCAATCCAGCTCCAGCTCCAGCTTGAGATTCTTCTTCTTCTTGAATAGCGACTGTTAATAGATTCATCAACAGTACTTATAATCGTGACTGCTAACAGATTCGTCAACAGTACTTATAATTGGAATCTTCTTCTTCGCTTTATTTCTCCAGCGCGCTACTCAATTCATGTACCAGCTGGTTCATCTTTTCACTTTAGCGCTAGCAGCTGGTTGTCATCGTTCCAACTGGATTATTGTGCTCCAGCTGATTCAACTTGTCCTCCGCCTGATTACGAACAGCTGATTCAACTTTGGACGTCTCCATTGCTAATCCAGCTGCCGATTCCATGAACACCAAACCAACTGCTGAATCAATATATTGCGAACCATCAGCTGGACAGATTCTGTTACTGTTCATCATCTTCTTCGTTCCTAGAATCTGTACACTTAAGTAGAATTGTTAGAAACACAATCATAGGTTTTGTGTAATTCAAAACTTAATCAGGATCTGTCAAAACAGATCCAACAATCTCTCCCTTTTTGATTTACACAAAACCTTAAATAAACAATGCATGTTCTAACAATTCTCTCCCTTTTTGTGGGCATCAAAAAGAGAGTGAACTGCTGGTCTTCCCGATAATTAAAACGAAAGCTCTCCCTACACTGTTACAACAAAAACAATGTAACAGCAGGAGTTTTAATTTTTGAAAAACAAAACAGCTTTGGGAAGCACCATATGCAACAGTCTATGATTTTTGAAAACAGGAGCTGATGCATTACTCAAATTATAAACGACAGTGACGCCACTCTCCCTGTCTTTTATAACATGAGCTCAAAACATTTCAAAATCAAACTTTTGCATCAGCTGGAATCCGCAAAAGAGAACATTTAAAACTCAAATCAGAGCATACAAATATTTCAAATAACACGTGCTACTGAGTTACTTAAATCTATGAAGAACCAGTACAGAGAACAGCTCAGATTTTTCCTTCTTCTATCTCGCCCCATGTGCTTGTCACTGAGCCTCGCTCCAAGTGATCTTACAGCACAACGAAAATAGAAGCTTGGCATCTGCCCGAGACTCGCGCATCCCGACAGTTCATCAAGCGAAAAACCGGTTCTACATTAAAACAAATCTGGTCTTCATAAAATGAGCTTCTCAAAATATTTAAAACATTAAAACATAGCACATGTGTTTTAAAATCAGTGCTCGTTCAAGAACAACCTGCTCTGATACCACTTGATGGTCCCGGAAATAGGATCAAGAGATCAGCAGCCGTGCATTTGTTAAAAGACTTTAAAATTTTGCGCTGCTGATACAAACTGGAGCTGCAATAGCTCGTTGTTCTTGAACAAATAAATACAAAGAGCACCAGAGACAGATCTGGTATGATTTAAAAATCATGCGGAAAATACCAGAACTGAATCCTATATTTTAAAACTCAATCAAACAGATTTATGTACAACATAAATCTGTTAGACTTGTGCTAGTGTGCTGCTGAAATGTTATGCGATGCTAAGTAAAGAGCAAATGCTGATTTGTGTTTATGCGATGTGTGCTGAACTGTAAACGTGCAATGCTAAAGTAAATGCTTGCTGAATGAATAAAGAACACGATACAGTACACAGCATATTTGTTTCTGGAAGTTCGTACTTCAATGTCCTACATCTCCCCTTCTTCCACCTCGGAAAGGTTTTGCACTTCGCTTCATCTGCTGATTCTTATTGCGAATGCAAAACGCTGTCGTTACAACTTATTCACGCGACATCGTTTTGCAATCACCAACTCCAAATGCCAACTGCTGGTTGAAGCTCTCTGCTGATTCTATTCCACTGTAGCTTCCTGCTGAATGATGACGTTACTGCTGATGTCATCTACACTTAGCGCTCCAGCTGATTTCTTTATCAATCCAGCTCCAGCTCCAGCTTGCGATTCTTCTTCTTCTTGAATAGCGACTGTTAATAGATTCATCAACAGTACTTATAATCGCGACTGCTAACAGATTCGTCAACAGTACTTATAATTGGAATATTCTTCTTCGCTTTATTTCTCCAGCGCGCTACTCAATTCATGTACCAGCTGGTTCATCTTTTCACTTTAGCGCTAGCAGCTGGTTGTCATCGTTCCAGCTGGATTATTGTGCTCCAGCTGATTCAACTTGGCCTCCGCCTGATTACGAACAGCTGATTCAACTTTGGACATCTCCATTGCTAATCCAGCTGCCGATTCTATGAACACCAAACCAACTGCTGAATCAATATATTGCAAACCATCAGCTGGACAGATTCTGTTACTGTTCATCATCTTCTTCGTTCCTAGAATCTGTACACTTAAGTAGAATTGTTAGAAACACAATAATAGGTTTTGTGTAATTCAAAACTTAATCAGGATCTGTCAAAACAGATCCAACACTTTATTCCAATGTCATCCAGATAAGAAGATAATTTTTGATTTAAAAACTCTATTCCTCGATCACTTCTTATCCGGTTGACTATACAAGATTTGTCATTTTGTAAGCGTTTTAAAAGCCTAATAAAATTGGTCAGCAGTATCGGATTTTGCTTTTAAAAACACCACCCAAGTATATTTGGAAAAATCATCAATGACAACTAGGGTGTAGTTCATTCCCCCTAGGCTGGTTATAGAAACAGGACCAAAAAGATCCATATGCAAAAGCTCTAAGCTTCGGGAAGAACGTTTACCGCCTTTTGTTTTGAAAGTAGATTTAATTTGCTTTCCCAGCTGACAAGCTGCACAAATCTTGTCCTTAGAAAAAGATATTTTTGGCAGACCAGAAACCATATCATGCGTACTCAATTTAGCAATAGTTTTAAAATGCAAATGGTTCATTCTCTTGTGCCACAACCAGCTCTTGGAAGAGCCAGCTGCAAGACACAAGTGTTCAGACTTCACTTGCTCTAACCAGTTGATAACGTAGGTGTTCCCAGAACGCTTACCAACCAACACAGTTAGACCAGTTGAGTCCTGAACTGTGCACGTGTGTTGTTGAAAATTAACAAGGAAACCTTTGTCACAAAGCTGACTAATACTAATCAGATTGTAACGCAAGTTATAAACAACAAGAATATCAGAAATTGAAATGTTACCATGGGTAAGCTTACCCTTACCCACAGTGTTACCATAGGAATTGTCTCCAAAGACTATTTTTGCTCCTTTGTGAGGAACAACATCGGTTAATAGCTTGGGATTTCCAGTCATATGTCTTGCGCAGCCGCTGTCCATGTACCATATTTTTTATGTGTCTGCTGGTTCGTACCTGCTGACCTGCACGCAAGAAACTCACTTTTGGTACCCAATTTTACTTGGGTCCTGATTGGATTACCCCTTTCGGGACCCAGATTTGAATAATCCTTACGGTTTTTCCACTTCTAGGATCCACGAAAGTATGTGCAAAATCACGTGCTGGTCTTTTGAGTTTTGGTTTCATATGTTGATCATGTTGATCTCTCCTCTGCTGAAACTTTTTCCAACCCGATTTAACCTTCTTCGAGTTATGCCACGACTGGTTAGGAACAAATGGTTTTTGACTAGCTTTCGCTTTGTCTTTATCCAATCTGTTCTTTAGCCAGTTGGGCTTGGAACTCTCAGGTTTTGAAAAGCCGATACCAGCTTTTCCATTTTCGCTCAGCTTTGGAGAGTTCTGATTGTCATATTTCACCGACTCAAGGCAGTTATATATCATGTCAGCTTTGACAAAGCTCATTTTATTGAACTTGTCATAGGCTGATCATGATTGAGTACCAACCCGATTTAACCTTCTTCGAGTTATGCCACGACTGGTTAGGAACAAATGGTTTTTGACTAGCTTTCGCTTTGTCTTTATCCAATCTGTTCTTTAGCCAGTTGGGCTTGGAACTCTCAGGTTTTGAAAAGCCGATACCAGCTTTTCCATTTTCGCTCAGCTTTGGAGAGTTCTGATTGTCATATTTCACCGACTCAAGGCAGTTATATATCATGTCAGCTTTGACAAAGCTCATTTTATTGAACTTGTCATAGGCTGATCATGATTGAGTACTTGTCTCGCCTTCACTGAACTCACTATTGTTGAATCCAATACCAGTCTTATCACTGGCTTGCTTTTGATATTCGTTCAGTTTGTGAAGGACTCGAGAAGAATGATTCCAGGAGTTCATCAATTGATTCATTGCTTCAATTTCAGCTTTTAGCTCACTGGTCTCAACTTTCAGCATTTCATTCTCAGCTTGCAGCTTACTCAACTCAGTTTTTAGAATGTCAACATCTTCAAGCTCATCAGAACTTGATTCAGCTGAACTACTCTTTAAACTCATGTTTTCAGCTTTAGCTTCCTCAAATGAGTGAGAAAGCTTCCTGTACTCTTTGACCATATCATTGAGTGCTATGACAAGGTCATCACGTGTAAATTCAACATTTGAAAAATCAAATACCTCATCTTCGTCTGTTTGGTCAGCCATGAAGCAGTGAACTTCCTCCTGTTCACTATCGCTTGAAGATGAGCTGCTGCTGGATGAGTTTGAGTCGCTATCCGCCCAGCTTTTGATGCTTTCCTCAGCCACCAACACTTTGCGATCATGCTTGCGACTGAATCTTTTGTTGCTGCTGGTCTTCATCTTTCTGTCGCTTGATCTTTCTTTGAACCTGTCCTTGGATTTATCCTTGGACCTATCAACAGTTCTGTTATTATCTTCCTCATCACGTTTGTATCGCTCTTCTTTCCTGTATCGATCGTCAGCTCTTCTATCATCTCGCTTGTATCTATCGTCTCTCTTGGGTCTGTTGCAATCAGCAGCGAAATGACCTGGACGATCACAATTATAGCATTTCATCTCAGAAGATACTTTATCAGATTTATTATAATTATTGAAAGAAGTAGAAGGGTTGAAAGATCTTCTCAGGTATTTCCCAAACTTCTTAACGAAGAGGGACATGACATCGTCTGAAAGTTGATCTGCTGATTTGCTAGTGCTGGGTGAGCACTGTTCAGCAGTTGTAGCAGCAAGAGCTTTTGTTGGTTGGGATGTTGAAGGCGCTTCTGATCTGGTTTCGAGCTCAAACTCATAGGCCTTTAGATTTGCAAATAAATCATGGAGCTCCATTTTGTTGAGGTCCTTTGATTCCCTCATAGCCATGGTTTTCACGTCCCACTCTCTGGGCAGGGCTCTCATCACTTTTAGCACCAACTCCCGGTTGCTGTATTCTTTGCCCAAGCTGTTCAACGCGATGATAATAGCACTAAAGCGCTCGTCAAATTCAGTCATTGTTTCGCCGTCTTTCATCTTGATTGCTTCATATTTTTGCTGAGCCACTGTCAGCTTGTTCTCTTTTGTTTCATTGCTGCCCTCACAGATTTGGACAAGCTTTTCCCATATTTCTTTTGC
>KV001280.1:61421-99149 GCA_001598015.1 Dorcoceras hygrometricum | reverse complement strand
GGCGTCTAGGCGCCTGGCTCCGACCAGATTCATAGGGAATCCGACACTTCAATGTAGGCGGCAGTAGATTCTCCTTAATCAGGTCCACGACCGGAAACAAGAGTCCTTCTTCAGTCTGCACTAGAAGATCTGACGAATTTGCCATGGACGGAATCTCCTCGTCGACGTGATCAGAACAAGTCCGATCACGAAGCAAACAGACGGCGGCGGCGCGGCGGTGGCGCGGCGGCCGCGAGGGAGTTTAGAGAGGAGGGGCGGCGCAAGCTAGGGTTTGGTGTGATTTGTGATGTTATGTTGTAGCCCTAGACCAAGTCTAGTAAATAAAGTTGATACATGGGCTTGAACCGGCCCAATGGACTTGGGTCAGGCCCAGGTCCATATGAACATTCGGTTCATTCCTATCACCGCGGCTTCATCATAACTCCGATCGACGATCTGATCGGACCGATCAACACAGTTTCCAAAACTGAGTATTATGATGTGAAAACAATTTCTCACACCACCTAGTCCAAAATTGCGGTTTAACCCCTCAACTTTAGGGAAATTGCAATTTTACCCCTGTTGACTTTTAGGAAGTCGCACTCCCTAAATTCCTCCTCTTATGCTCAACAAATTGAGCTCAGTGTCCGTGCGGGAATCGTGAATCCAGTACTTGTATGACCCTCAATGGTTCAGGGATACATCTAGCCGTGGGCCCACAACCATTGTGACTCCGAAATCACAATTTCGGACTGACCCATCGGATCATGGTAAAGCGCCTACCAACATCGCCCCATGATCCCCTAGGTATCACTGATAGTGCCTGCATGAACCAGTTGGTCGTGGTTAGAGTACAGTACGGTCATTTCAACACATATATCCCGATCAAATCAACGACCATTGGTAAATCGAGAGTCGCTAGAGATCCGATAACTATGCATACATCTTGGAGATCAAATAGTGACATCGCGAGTGTTACTGGACAAACCCATTTACCCAAAACACATCCAGTACTCTGGCCAGAGATTTATTACACTATTATCTCCTCAGATAGTATAGGATATCCACGCATAAAAGCGAGCGGTGAATCCTCGACAACGAAGCATCGACTCCTACATGCATCGGGACCTCACCCAATCCCGCCACCTAATGACCCCAAGTGAGTCGATAAACGGGTCAAAGTGAGGCGCCTATCATGTAGAGTCTCAATGATGTCTCAAGTAGTGAGGACTAATCAGTACAACCAAGACCTCGGACTTATCCACACGACAAATGGTAACCACTTGGAAAGTCCGAACGAGGGTAGTTCGATAGATCACCTGGTCACTATCCATCTTCATGCTCAGAACATCACAATATTCCCTACCAATGAAACATGATACTTCGCATCGAAGATGCTAGTCTCAATCTCGGGCGGCCTTATCCTCATTTTGACGGCCCAATCGACTAGGAACGAGTTCAGAATACACAATGACTATTAGATGTGTTTCATTATAGCCATCATATCCACTATCACATCTAACATACACTATGGTGCATTCTAGGTCTTTATCCAACACAATTGTTAACATTATAACATAATTAAAATAAATAATGCCATAAAAGAAATGCGTATTTCATAAATAAAGATCGTTATACACAAGAGTCAATAAAACCCACACGCCACAAGTTGGCTAGTTGGACATCTACTCTAACAGAAACGTCACATCCACACTATCTCTCTAGTACCTTTTTGCACTCTTGTTTATATTTACGGCGTTTCCTTTTACCCTAACTCTTACGTTGCGCATATTACCTTCAAATTATCTTGCATTTCTGCTCTCCTGTGTTCTTTGTTTGTAGATTACTCTTGTTTCAGACATTCTCTCGTTCGTTATTCTATCAAAAATGGCATCCTCACTTATTAGCAACACCAACCAGGTCCATTTTGCCTCTGTCCTTGCCATGGACAACGCAAGAATGGTAGCTATGTTCGAAGCCCTTGTGGCGTCTGGTCTGAATGGTTTTCTGGGCAGTATTTCTGACATTTTTGAAACCTCTCTGGTCGATTTTTATCAAAACGCCTCCGTACGAGATGTTAAAGTTATTAGTACAGTTCAAGGGATACTAATGGAAATCTCTGAGGAAGTTTTTGCCCGGACATTTCAGTTGCCGGTGGAATGATTGACAGATATAAGTGAAGTACTGAATGATTTGATCTTTGATGCTAGAACTGAGTTTTCATTTACTGGTGAGCGTTTGACTACTTCCTGCAAGAAGCGGGAATTGAAGATTGAGTACAGGCTTCTAAGTGATATCTTGGCAAATCCATTACTGTGAAAGCGGGTTCCTTTGATGTCGTGACCCATGAACGGTTCCTAATGATGCCTGCTATTTGTGGGGGTGAGTCTGTAAACTGGGGAATGTTGCTGGTTAATATTTTCAAGGATATGGTGACTCCAGAGACGAGGAAAGCCAGAGGCTACGCTTTCCATATCTGTATTATGTTGAAAAATGTACCAAACTTAAATTTTGGAGATTCTTAGGAGTTCCCACCTCTCAAGATTCTGACTGCCAGAACTGTTGGCAGGTATATCGCTATTAATGATAAGATTGTTGTAGAATATGTGGAGGATGCGGGAAATGTATCTCGAGCGAATAAAACACCCGTGAAAAGGGCTGTGTCCAAAAAGAGGCCTGCTGTTGCTGCTGATGAGCAGGTGGTGAAAAAGAATAGGACATTGAAGGGGAAAACAGCTCCTTCAAATGAAATCTGGAGCTAGTATCAGTAGCACAAGAGGCTATTCCTCTGCAAATCGTTGCACCAATTCCAGCTGTGTCAGCTGTGCTACCTTCTAAGCCAAAGAGAAAAGCACCTAAGAGGAGATTAAAATTGCCAGCAGGATTGCATGATGAAACTGTTGAAGAAGAGACGGTTGTTGGTGGTATTGCTGAGAAGGATTCAATGCCAGCTAGAGCAGATGTTGTTGATAAAGGGATATCAACTGCTGATGACGTGGACCACATTATTGAACAAGTGGTTGCCAAAACTGCTCAGCTGGACACAGATGTTGAAGGAACAGATGTCAGTGGACCGGATGTTGGGGTTCAGGCAGTTCAAAGGGCTGATGAGATGGAGCACTGGTTCAATGCTTCATATGAGGAATTTGTTGCTCGCGAAGCTGATAGAATATTGAATTAGGCAGTGATACAGATAAAGAGATTGTAGAATCAGGTCACTGGAACAGATGTTGGGATACATATGGAAACTGGTCCAGATGCCTATTTTGTGGAGGAACCTTCAGAGGGAACAGAATTTATTCACGGAACAGAGATAGCAGATGCTGTTCCAACTACTGACGAGAAGAGAACTGATGATGAATTTTTGTCCCTAGAGGAAATTTTGTCTACTATCCCAGGTGGTTGCTCTCTGCCTTCTTCTATTGGGGATGTAACCAAAATACAGTTTGGAACGAGCATAACTATCAGAGGAGTCAATGAAGGAGATTGGTACAAGACCAGTCTACCCAAGAATCCGGCTGCTGCTAAGGGGAAGGCACCCCTCCACGACAGATACACGATCAAAGGCAATCCAGCCAAGGAAATTTTTTCATTAATTTGTGCTAATATTGAGGTACTTGTACAGCTGTGGGAACAATTTATCGATGAGGTTGAACAATTCTTTAATTCTTTCAGTTTCAAGAATATGGCCGATCTAAAAATAGAAGATATTTATGCGAAGGAGGAACCTGTTTTAACTTGGGGAGAAACAGATTCTACCTGAATTTCACTTCAGAGGCGTATGTTCATACTCACCAAGTACAGAGAACTGCTGTTCCGGAAGTTTTTGGAGACCAGAACGACAAATTTTGTTCCTGGACAGCCCTCTTCAGCCATTGATTTGAAAGTGCTAAATATGTTATCCAATCTTCATTTGTTTATGATAGAAGACATGAAGACACAAATGCAATCACACGGTCTACAGTGGGAACTGCCGTCCTGCTCTAGATTGTTTGAAGGTAAAAATCGCGATAGTGGCGCTATTATCGCCAGATCCAATGTAAATATTAGATCTTCTTGTTGGATAAGGACAATGGCTCGTATTGATGGAGCCTGGGTAATTGAACCATGCGCTGATTATTGGAAGAAGATACCCAAACAGATTGTTCCTAGCTCGATAGCCATTTCTCCTCAGCTTTCTTATGTAGATACACTTCCTACAGTCAGTGAATTCTTTAAATTGCTTAAGAAGAGATGGGCCGACGTTTGTATAGAGGCCGCAGAATTCTTTGTTTCTGGAAAACTACCACCGATTGGTTCTTTGAATTTTTGTCGAGCTCTTGCTGTTGTTGAGTCAGTTTCTGATTTTGGTTTTCGAAGGCAGACAATCACCGCTTTGGGATGGTCACAACTTTGTACAGCTTTTGTTCGATACAGCTTATTTGGGGGTTTACAATCAGTTGATATCAGAATTTTTCTTTCAGTTCTTATTCCAGTCCAACCAGTTTTGAGGGATGTTCATATTCTTGATACCGGTGTACAGAGAGCACCTAGTTCTTCTTCGAGCAGACACCAGTACACATGAGGATGAGATTGTACAAATGGATATTGATCAACATCCAGATTCTCCACCTACCTCAGCTGATTCTTCCTTGCACTTCAATGCCAATGACATTCCTACGGAAGAAGATTCAGCTAATGACCAGCTTATCTTGCCTTCTACTTCCACAGATATCTCTGCTTCCTTTTCCACACTTCGGGAATCCATCTCCAGACTTGTTGCAAATCAGACGAGGGATTCTCGGAGGTCGGGTGATGCTCATGTAGAAGTTATGTCCAAAATCGATCATGTTGAGAGAGTCCTTCTTGACAGTCTTGCTGTGCA
Source organism: Dorcoceras hygrometricum (assembly GCA_001598015.1). NCBI lineage: Eukaryota > Viridiplantae > Streptophyta > Magnoliopsida > Lamiales > Gesneriaceae > Dorcoceras > Dorcoceras hygrometricum. Next base: position 94,306 of record KV001280.1, on the reverse strand, counting down.
AAATCAAGCCTTCCGGGGCTTGATAAAAAGTATTCGCCAGGAGGCCCATAATGATAACGATGTACTGTCGATCGCACTAAAAGCTGTCCGTGCTCAAAATGCCATCTTGTAAACAGACTTAGCGGATATTTGACAAGAAGTCAAGGATCTCAAGGCTGAATTATCTAAGGACTTTGATGACAAATTGGCTGTTATTCGTAACGACCTACTGGAGTTCCGTGTGGAAACACAAGGACAATTGGCTTCCCTTGGTACTAATCTTGCTGAACTCATTGCTTTTATCACTAAGGGCAGTGATAACAAAAAGGGGGAAGTGAGTAGCAGCCATGGACGAGGTCTACCGCCTCCAGATGATCGAAATAGACCTATCAGAGGTGGTGGTGGTTCTAGTGGAAGTAGTAGAAGAGATGAAAGAAAGGATTCTTCAAATAGGCGATCCAGCAGTGGTGGTGGTGGATCTGGTGCTGGTGGTGAAACCTATGGACCCTATGGACCGTATAAGAAGAATGCTGAATGGTGGTTGTATGTAAAGAACCAGTTTTAAGTTTTCTTTCAGTTTTTGTTGTACAATCTTTTGTACATTATTCAGTTAATGAGTTATAAAATTTCAGCACGTCTTCGAGCTCTCTTGCTTATATCTTTTTAAGTCGTAAGGCTGCTAAGTTTTGTCATCACTAAAATGGGGGAAATTGTTAAGATAAAATTTATTAGTTTTGGTGATAACAAAATAAGACCAAGAAATGACTTTAAGCTTTCGCAGAATATTTCAAAAGTCGTGACGTCATCTCAATGTATTGAAGAATTCAGAAGTCGTGACGTCATCTCAATGTATTGAAGAATTCAGAAGTTGTGACGTCATATAAGTGGATTGAATATTTCTAAGTCTCGAAAGATTCTGAACTAAGCATTGACATCTGAGTTGACCATTCGGGAACAGTTACTCAGACTTGAAGATACAGTGGAAGATCTGTTGTTAAAGCGAAGTGTAATCAGACTTGAGTAACAGAGTATGGTATATTGATTCAGATCTCAGTATTTCAGAAGTGTTTACAGAGATATCAGTGAACATCCGATTTGAGGTTATCAGAAGTGTTTGAATCATATTTTGGAATAGTATATTTTCAGAAGTCGCAAGAATTAAGTAGTTACATTCATATGTTGTAAGTGCTCAGTTATCTCTATATATTCAGTAGTGACAGCTATGAATAAAAAGCAGCGGCGAGATAGCGACTTATTTCAAGGCAGAAAGAAATGCTTTAACAGAAAGAGCTTTCAGGAGTAAGAATAAAAAAGATTCAAAAGCTAGCATTTGTTTAAATTGGAAAGAATCAATGGTTGCGATTGGATCGTACAAATGCCTGGAATTAAGGATACACTGTCAGAGCTATTTTGGGCGATTTTACACAGTATACAGAGGACTTTATACGACGTTTGCTCAAATATGGATATACGACAATTTGGCCCTGATGAAGCGCAGATTACCATTTTGTGGAGAAGGATATACGGTTGTATGATGAACATATATTCAAAAAGTGATTTTGTTTCCTTAGGCAAAATTTAATGACCGTTGGAGACATAGGGTATAAATAGCTGAAGTTTCAAATGTAGAAGCTCTCTGGCTCTCTGCAACCTTTATCTCTCTGCTGTCTTTTGCTCTCCACGCGATCATATTGCTCACACAGCTACTGGATATTCTGATCGCAAATATTCTCTAAGTCCAGTATTACCAAATCGAAGAACATTCAAGTTCTAGCCCTCATTGTTTTCAATCTTCGATTTATCTTCTGGTTCACTTTTGTGAATCAAGTTTCATAGTATAGAAACAGAAGATTTACAGTCTCAAAACCATTTTATTTCATTTTTATAATTCATTTTGAGTCTGTAACGAACTGGCTTTGTGAAGCAGTTCGAAAAATCTAATTACTTGTATTCAGCAGCTGTGTCTGCTTGTTGATTGGAGTTGCTAAGAGTTCATCTTGAGCGAGGCTCGGTGACTGGGTGGTTACAGAGGCTGTAAACATCAAACTCTTCTAGTGGAACCTTCCTGAAACGGAAGAAGGGAAGATGTAGGATTTGATATCCGAACTTCCATAAACAAATCTCTCGACCCTATACTTTTACTTTACTGCATTTATTTATTATTACACTGTTCACAGATTGATCGACTTCATTCAGCACATTATTTGTTAGTCGAGAAATCTGATTTTAGACTGGGATACCTTAAATCTGGTAACTCGTATTTAAGTTAAACTAGGCGCTTATAAAAACTGTTTTAAGGTTTCGAAAATTTAAAATCCCAAAAGGAGTTCATTCAACCCCTCCCTTCTGAAATCCTAAGGCTGTTTTTCGATCCTATTGATCCTATCACTTGGGCTGAGATAGACTCCGTTCATATTGCTCTTCAACGGAGATTGTACATAGTTGCAAAGTACAGGGAACTTTTGTTGCGGAAATTTTTGGAGTCACATAGAGCAAATTTCACCTTGGTCAGCAATGGCACTTCAAATTATTGATTTATTATCCATTTCTCATAATACTGCTGTGAAAGAGTTGCTGCTGCAGAAGCAAGCACACGTGCTACAGTGGACAAGGCCGTGTTGCTCAATGTTGTTTGAAGGTGTTTTTGATCGCGGCTTATACATTCCCAGAAATCATAAAACCATTTTTTCAACATGTTGGATTCGACTTTTGAGATTTATTGGAGGCTCTTGGATGGTAGAATATGGATATGACAGATGGGTATATGATTGTGAGACCCCGGTTTCTCAGCTCTGGGAGAAATTGCCTTAACAAATTGCGTTAAACACTCTAGCACCAATTTGCCTTTTCTTTGATCCAGTTCAGCGTTTGAGTACTTTTACACCGCCTGCTGTTAAATCTTGGTGTTGGCACAGAGTATGTACAGAAGTATTACAGTATTCGATGTTTGGATTTTTGAAGCCAGTTAGCAGTTTTAATTTTTGTACAGATATCGTTCCGATTGGACCAGTTATGGGGGATGTCAGCATTCCACGAAGAGTTGTAGATTTTGTATCTTACAATATATAGATATTGCATCAGTTCCTACAGATTTTGCTAGTCTTTCTTCGCGAAATTTAGATCTCTCCTTGCCTTCTCCGCATCAGAGTCCATCTACTGATTCCTCCATGCATTTTGATACAGCAGACATTCCTTCGTGCACTGACACTGCTGTTGAATAGATACTCTTGCCTACTACTGCTGCTCCTACTATAGATCTCTCTGAACAGTTTGCTCACCTGCGGGCTTCTATTTCCCAGCTATCCATCAAGCAGTTGCGAACTCAAAGCAGCATTGGCAATCTGCAGAACCATCTCTTATCCAGAATCGATGATCTTGAGAAAGCTTCTGCCAACGCTCGTACTCAACAAGATCAAGACCTTTGAGTTCACTTTAAAATCGTTCGTCAGGAAGTCCAAATTCAGAAGACTTCCTTATCCTTTGAAGTACATGAGTTTAAGCAAGGCGTTCGAGCTCAAAGTGGCATATTCTCGACTGAATTGGCTGATATTCGTAAGGAGGTCAGATAGGTATCTAAGGAATTCGTGAAGTACATGAGTTTAAGCAAGGCGTTCGAGCTCAAAGTGGCATATTCTCGACTGAATTGGCTGATATTCGTAAGGAGGTCAGATAGGTATCTAAGGAATTCGACGATAAATTGGCCGTTATTCGCAATGATCTACTAGAGTTCCGTGTGGAAACACAGGGACAATTAGCTTCCCTTAGTGCTAATCTTGCTGAACTCATAGCCTTTGTCACTAAGGACCGTGATGAAAAAAAGGGGGAAGTGGGTAGCAGCCATGGCCGAGATCAGCCTCCTCCTGGAAATGGTGGTGGTAGTGGTAGCAGGAGTGAGCCTTCGCGAAAAAGAGGAAGAAGTGGATCTAGGCAGAAAAGTTGGAGATACTGTCTAAATGAATAGATCTGTTACGAGTTTCTAGTTTTTCAGTTCTTGTACAAATCTTTTGTACTGTGCTTCTTATTGAATATATATAAGCAAACTTGGAGCAATTTATTGTTGTCTCTTTTAAGTCAAAGGCTGCTAAGTTTTGTCATCACCAAAAAGCGGGAAATTGTTAAGATAAAATTAATAAGTTTTGGTGATAAAAAAATAAGACTAAGAACTGATCTTAAGTATTCGCAGAGCATAACAGATTCCGTGACGTCATACCATTGTATTGAAGATTTCAGATTCGGGAGTTCTGAGTTAAGTTGGGTTGACATCTGAGTTGAATATTTGGTTTTCATTAACCAGAACTGAGCAGAGTTAAGTATTCAGGGATTCAGATTTCTGTTTTCGGGTTGATGCTTTCGAATCAGATTCGGGTATTTGGATCAGTTCAGTATTCGGGTCGGTTATTCAGTATTCGGGTCAGGTTTTCAGAGTTGAAAGTATTCAGACATGATTCAGAGGTTTCAGTAACAGATTCCGTTATATTGACTCAGAAAGTATTATTCAGATTTGAGAATATAAACAGACTCTACACTAGTTACTTCAGATATCAGCATTTCAGATTTCGTTACAGAGGAAGCATAGTACATCATTTTTGAGATTATCAGAAATTTTTGAATCAGATTTAAGAACAAGTACACTTTCAGATGTCTCCAAGCATTCAGTTTTGACAGAGTTACGAAGATATTTTTGATATGATGGCAAAATGAAAAGAGAGTCTATAGCACTTCACGAAAGGAATATATTTCAGACTTCTCTATCAAAACAGAAGTGAACCTCGAACCCTCCAGATATTATAAAATGATTATTTGAGGAGAATCAACAGTCATGATTTAATCGTATAAGAGCCTGGAATTAAGGAGACAAGATCAGAGCTATTTTGGGTCAAACTGCACAGTACGCAGAGTGCTTGATACGATGATTAACAGCTTTGGTATATAAGTCAAAGCCCTAACAAGCGCAGTTTGCCTTTTGCATTGTATTAATGGAGCATTAAAATGCTATGATACGGTGAATATATGCAAAGGAGCTTATCTCTACTGGCTACATTTATTGACCGTTTAAGACAAAGAGTATAAAAGGCTGAATAATTCAAATGAAGAAGTCTTCTGGCTCTTCCACTCATCTCCTCTTTCTGTGACTCACAACGATTATTCTTTGTCATAAAAAAGATCACAAATACTCACTGGAACTTTTCATTGCAGAAACATTCTAAGTCCAGTATTACAACTCGAAGAACATTCAAGTTCAGCCTTCATGGTTCTTAACCTTCGAATTTTCTTCTGGTTTACATTTGTAAACAGTTCTTGTTGATAAAAGAACCAGAAGATTTACAGTACTCAATAGCAACGTATTTCATTGTCATATTCATATTTGAGTCTGTAAACGAACTTGCTGTGTGAAGCAGTTCAAAAAATCAAGTTATTTGTATTTCAGCAGTTGTATCTGCGTTAGTTGGAGATTGCTAGGAGTTCATCTTGAGCGAGGCTCGGTGACTGGGTGTAGACAGAAGCTGTGTACATCAAATTCTTCTAGTGGAACCTTCCTGCAAAGGAAGAAGGGGAGACGTAGTATTTGATATCCGAACTTCCAGAAACAAATCTCTGAACTCCATACTTTTACTTATCGCATTTATTTACATTTGCATTGTTCACTGATTTATTGGCTTATTTTCGCACAACTACTGTTAGTCAAGAAATCATATTTGAAACTGAGATACCTCAGATCTGAGTTTAGAAGAGTGCTTGTAAAATTTATTTTAAGGTTTCGAAAATTAAAATCCATAGGAGTTCATTCAACCCTCCCTTCTTAACTCCTAAACCTGTTTTCGATCCATATTGATCATATCACAGCAGCACACATAATATCCATGCCAATACAATGCTGTAAAACAAGCTCACATCCATACCTTAGTTCTGAGCTATAATTACCACAAAAGCAGTCCCGAGCAACCAGATCTGAAACCTGCTAAACCAAACAACAATGCTAACTCAGGGACGCAAAGCTCAGAGCTACGAACTGGGAGCTACAAACTCAACCCGCTCTGTCCTACCCTTCTAGTTCAACAAACAACTCTAAACAAAGCGCAATGGAGGAACTGAAACTTACACAACAAGCTACCTGAATGGCAGAAGCAAATCTGCTCAAATGCTAACAGACTACACAAGGAAGTTTCCTTCGCATATCTTCTTCCGGCTAAATTCAAGTCTAAGAAAGAGGTACAGAACGAAGCGCCTTCACAAGAGGAGTACAGCGCTACCACTCTAATGTCCGTCGGAGCTGTCTACCGCCGGCAGTCGATGAAGATAAGCTTCGATGAACAGTAGCTAGGGTATCGCGATAGGGTAAGATTACGAGAATATTTCTAAGTGTCGAAAAGAATATCAAGACTATGGTCAAAGTATTCTATTTATACCACTTAAGTTCTCTAAATCTGATGAACAGTAGCCACCGACAAAACCTGCTCAAAGCTGTTCCCAACTCAGATCTGAGTAACACTCCAGATCTGGATCTTACGCTAACACAACGCGCTATTACCAAACGACGTCGCAACACAAGTCAATTAACTAATACACACGTCTCTCAAAACGGCGTCGTACTGAAGTCCACTTTTCCTACTGGACACGTCATCCCGCTAACACCAAATCTGCTATCGCTAAATGGTGTCACATCGCCACTCCGATCTGAAAGACCAGATCTCACACAAGCGTTGACCAGTCAAAGCTGAAATCCTTGGACCGCTCCGGTCTACCCCAAACCATGAACCAGGACTTCAAACCCGACCTGTCCATGCATTACTAAATACTTGCGCAACTCAAACCTGAATCCTCTTCAAATGGCGTCGCTTCGATACCTGCGAAGGATATCCAACTAGAGCGCCCAGAATAACGCGCGTCTACCAGATTTAACTATCAAATCTTAATATTATCACTCAGCGCTGACCAATACTCAAATTTGATCATTTCCCCGCAGAATACTCCAACAATCCAGAGCTATTTCCAAGGCTTATACTGACCTGATTACTTTACCAAGCATACCAGCTCAATGCTGATCCATCCCACATCTGTTCACGCCAAATCTTGTCAATGCTAAACCCGATTAATTAACTCAATAAATGCATACTCTTTCGGGTCTCACATCTCTCCCCACTGAAAATAAGATTTCGTCCTCGAAATCAAAGAACAACTCCAAATCTGAACCAAAATTCAACAGAATATTCCCAAAACTGGATAACCACGCTATGAACAAAACAACCAGTAACCTCTAACACACAACAAGAGGCTACTAACCAAGAGTTCAAGATAACTGGAACAAACAACAAACAAACAACTAACTACTGGAGTCAAATGCAAAATCTACTCAAACAGATGAGGCCATTCACGTTGCATTTTCTCTTCCAACTCCCACGTAGCTTCTTTTCTACCATGTTTGCTCCACTTGACCATCATCGAGGGAATGGTCTTATTCCTCAGCTGTTTCTCTTTTCTGTCCAAGATCTTCAAGGGATATTCAACATAACTCAAAGTTCGATCTAGCTCCACCTCGTCAGTTTGCAACACATGGGAAGGATCTGGCTCATACTTCCTCAACATAGACACATGAAACACATCATGCAATGAGGACAGATCTGGCGGCAATAACAACCGATAAGCCAAAGGGGCAATCCTCTCAACAATCTCATAAGGTCCAACATAAAGAGGAGCTAACTTTCCTTGAGACCAAATCTCATAACACTTCTAAAAGGAGAAACTTTCAGAAAAACCAAATCTCCAACCTGAAATTCTAAAGGCCTACGCCTTCTGTTCGCATAGCTTTCTTGGTGATCTTGTGCAGCTTTCATACACTGTCGAATCAGATCCACTTGATCTCTCATCTGCTGCACAAATTCTGGAGAAGACAGCTGCTTCTCCCCCACTTCTTCCCAAAAAATCGACGATCTGCATTTCCTACCATACAAAGCCTCAAATGGTGCCATACCAATCGTGACCTGGTAGCTGTTATTATAAAAAAACTCAATAGAAGACAACGAATCTTGCCAGCTACCACTGAAATCCATCACAACAGCTCTCAAAATATCCTCTAAGATCTGGATAGTCCGCTCAGATTGGCCATCGGTTTGGGGATGATACGCTGTACTCATTGCCAATCTGGTACCAAAGCTGTTTGCAAACTCTTCCAAAACCTGGAACTAAACCTCGGATCACGATCTAAAACAGTGCACACAGGTACACCATGCAATCGCACTACAAAATCTATATACAGCTTCACCATTTTCTTCAAATAACACGTCATATTGTAGGGAATGAAGTGAGCAGAATTCGACAATCTATCTATAACAACCCGCACAGCATCACAACCTCTGCTGGAACGAGGAAAATGCGTTACAAAATCCATAGCTATGAGCTCCTAATTCTATTGGGTAACCTCTAAGCTCTGCAATAAACCACCAGGTCTCATCCTCTCTGCCTTTATTTGCTGACAGTTCAAGCAATCGCTACAAAATCAGCAACATCACTCTTCAAACATGCCCACCAGAAGTGCGGCTTCAAGGCATGGTACATCTTACTTGCACCAGGATGGACTGTGTCTACTACAATGTGCTTCTTTCAAGATCTCCTCCTTCAAATCAATCAAATTTGGCACTACCAACCTGCCACAAAACCTCAAACAACCATCAGACGAGACAGAATAGTCTTCCAACTGTCTAGCCCTAACCTTCAGCTTCAACTCATGGATAGATGGATCTGTTATCTGAGCTGCTCTAATATTCGCAATCTGTGCCTCAACTTGGAAAGAAGACAACACAACATAATCCTCACCTGGGTAAAACTGCCAACCAGTAGTGCTTAGATGCTCATGAACCTCCGAAATCTGCAACGAAGCCAGCATCGCCACTTGAGCCTTCTTGCTCAATGCATCAGCAACTACATTCACTTTCACAGGCTGATATATCACAATCAAAATCCTTAAGCAGCTCCATCCATATACGCTGTCTCATGTTCAAATATGATTGAGAAAACAGATATTGAAGGCTCTTGTGGTCCGTATACACCATTCGCCATACAGGTAGTGGCGCCAAATCTTCAAGGCAAAGACCACTGCTGCCAAATCCAAATCATGAACTGGGTATCGAGTCTCATGTGGTTTCAATTTACGAGAGGCATAGGCAATGAATCGACCATTATTCATCAACACACAACCCAATCCATTCAACGAAGCATCAGAACACACCAAAAAACCACCTGAACCAGACGACAAAGCTAACACAGGCGCAGAAGTTAGCTTCTCCTTGAGCAACAGAAAGCTGTTTTCACACTGCTCATTCCAAACAAATCTAATTATCTTTGTGGGTCAACTGCGTCATAGGCTTAGCTATGCTAGAAAATCCCTCGCTAAAGCACCGATAATAGCTAGCCAAACCCAATAAACTACGAATCTCAAAACATTCTTGGGACGCTCCCAGTTAACAACAACCTCTACTTTACTAGGATCCACGGAAATACCTTCAGCTGAAACGACGTGACCAGAAATACAATCTGTCCAACCAAAACTCGCACTTGTAAAGCTTAGCAAACAGCTGCGAGTCTCGTAGTGTCTAGAGAACCAGCCTAAAATGATCTTTATGCTGCATCGCAGTCTTCGAGTACACCAAAATATCATGGATAAACACAATCATAAACTGATCGATGAACTCTCGAAAGACTCGATTCATCAAATCCATGAAAACTGCAGGGGCATTGGTCAAATCAAAAGGCATAACCAAAAACTCATAATGCTGGTACCTTGTACGAAAAGCAGTTTTCGCAACATCTTGCTCCTGATTACGCAACTGATGGTACCCCGAACGTAGATCGATCTTCGAATACACCGTTAAACCCTGCAACTGGTCAAACAATTCATCGATCCTCGGCAAAGGGTACTTATTCATCACTGTTGCCTTATTCAGTTGCCGGAAGTCTATACACATTCTCTTTGAACCATCCTTATTCTTCACAAACAAGATAGGCGCTCCCCAGGGGAACATATTCGGCCTAATGAAGCCTTTCTCCAACAATTCGCTAAGTTGTACCTTAAGCTCCCTCAACTCGACTGGCGCTAGACGATACGGGCGGCTCACGAGATCGGAGCTGTACCAGGTACCAACTCAATGCTAAAGTCGATTTCCCTTCTCGGAGGAAAACCAGGAATCTCCTCAAACTTATCGGGTAAATCACGAGCGACCGGGATATCACTAAGCTCCACGCACGAAGAAAAAGATGCATCCATAGCATAGATCATAAAACCTACGCTCTGCAATGACAACAGGCTAACATATCCATCGCAGAGACCAAAGGAATCTTCGATCGAGAATCATGGCCATAGAAGTCCCACTTCTCGCCATCTGGGGCCTAAAATTCACAACTCCATGGAAACAATCCACGGTGGCCCTATAGCTAGACAACACGTCCATTCCCACAATGCAATCGAAATCCTACATCAATAGCCTGATCAAGTTCGCTAACAGCACGTTCTCACCAAACCTAAGAATGCCATTCAACACAATCTCTTGGGATTATAGGCTCGCGCCGGTAGGAGTCGCAACAGACACAACATCACACAAAGAAGTGGCATGAAAACCATGCTCAACCACAAATGGCTCAGAAATAAACAAAAGTGATGCTCCTGTATCAAACAATACACGCGCAGGAAAATAAAAAATATAGCAAGTACCTGCGATCACTCCTCCTGGCGTGCCCTCCGCTTGCTCCTTCGTCATGGCATTCACCTGGGCTGCTAGGGTTCTGAGAATGAGTCTGGGAAGACTGTCCGAAACGTGAAGGACCAGGCTACTGAAACGACCTAAACTGAGTCTCCCTTATCCTCTGTTGCGGAGCAGGAAAAAAACGACCTCGAGACGACCCACCAGAACGACCCTGGGGTGGAGCTGCGACGTGCTGAGATCCCACCAATTGACACACTCTCGCAAAATGTCCATACTACCCACAATTGTTACACGCACCCTGCACGCCAACACACTGCGTCTTAGGATGCTGTCCTCCACACTGGCCACAAAACTCGGACCTGGAACTACCGTTGCTAGAACTGCCCGAACCAGAAGAACTAGAACCCGACTTCTTCTTGAACTGATGACCACGAGGTCTAAACCTGTGACGTCCAGACTGTTGGGCTGCCTGCTGCTGGGGTGGCTGAGATGACTACGAAGACTGGGAAGGTTGCACCCCCAGAACCATGGGACGATTTGCACCACCTGAGGCCTAACACGAGACCTATAGTTTTGCAGTCCTTCCTCAATATCTATAGCCCTGTCCACCGCCTCCGCATAACTAGTCGGTGAACTCGCCAGCACCAAAGATACAACACACTGCGTCTTAGGATGCTGTCCTCCACACTGGCCACAAAACTCGGACCTGGAACTACCGTTGCTAGAACTGCCCGAACCAGAAGAACTAGAACCCGACTTCTTCTTGAACTGATGACCACGAGGTCTAAACCTGTGACGTCCAGACTGTTGGGCTGCCTGCTGCTGGGGTGGCTGAGATGACTACGAAGACTGGGAAGGTTGCACCCCCAGAACCATGGGACGATTTTCACCACCTGAGGCCTAACACGAGACCTATAGTTTTTGCAGTCCTTCCTCAATATCTATAGCCCTGTCCACCGCCTCCGCATAACTAGTCGGTGAACTCGCCAGCACCAAAGAATACAGATCCTCATTCAGCCCCTCCAAGAACTTGTTCCTCTTTTCCCTCTCTCGGCAAGAAACATGTGGAACATACGCAAGAAGAGAATAAAATCTCTGGGCATACTCTCCTACAGACAGAGTTCCCTGAACCAGGTTATCAAACTCACGCTCCCTTGCGTTAACAAAGGATTCCGGAACGTACTCCTGACGAAAGGCAGTACAAAAGCTGTTCCACGTGATCCCTACACCAGTCTCCTCGAGAGTCCTCGAAGCACCTCTTCACCAACACTCGGCATTCCTCCTCAACTGAAACGTAGCCAAACTCAACCTACGTTCGTCATCGTACCTCACGCGATCAAACAGACCAGTAATATGCTGCAACCAGCACTCCGCATCGGAACTAGGCTTATCACCATTAAACGTCTGAGGGTTCATCCGCTGAAACCTCGCCATCACAAGTTCCATGTCATCCACATGGGCTGCCAGCTCATCTACCTCAACCTCAACCTGACTAGCATGTCTACGACGAGGAATACTACGCTTCATCTCATCGTTCTAACCCTCGGACTCTTTCGGAATCTGCTCTCTACCTCTACCCCTACGTCTAGGCGGCATATACGAAGGAACTAAACAATAAGATGACGTAGAAACAATTATATCATATAGCAAATAAATCACATAGTAATGCACATGCAACAAGCAACACTGTGCCTAGACTCAAGTGTGATCAAAAGAAATTGAGCTTATCATAGCTTAAGCTCTGATACCAAAAATTTCAGGCCTTGTGCTCAATCAGAGTAGAACCACATAACAAATGATAGAGGAAGCATTAAAAATAGTGGCTAAATTTTTCGCTTTGGCTGACTTAGAAAACATAATTTAAAATACACTGATATTCAAAATACTGGTTTACAACGCTGAAAAACCCAATACAATATCAAACAAAGATACAACATAGAGTGACTCTCAATCAACAATTGGATGAGTCTCTCTCTCAACATAGATACAATATAATATAACAAAGATATCATATGTATCTACTACATATAACTGGGACAATCTATCCACCTCCCGAGGCATTACCAACTTGATCAACTCCACGACTAGCGAGGAAACCATGATAACATGAAAACACACACAGGAAACAAGAAAACCAGCCCCAGAGGGACATGGGGTCAAACCCCAGTACGGAGAGCAACTGAAAAACAGCAGTTAAATAGCAATAGATAAAATGCGAATGCTATGCATGAGAACAAAGCTACAACCAAAGGCAGGGAGCCAAAGGATCTCAAGAACTGCTCAACAACTGAATCCAATCAACTGGAGGATAGTGGCCACGGGGTGTGTGAGCATATGGGAGCTACCCACTCGTCTCAACACACGGTACCAGATGCAGAATACATCGCTCAACATACTGTTGCCCAACTCATGAGATGTGGAGCTACCCACTCCGCTCATAGTGGCTAACAGATCCCAGCAGGGAGATGAGGGTGACGGGAGTTACCCGCTCGGCCTCCAAACAAGCATCCCGGTACACATAGGATCTGAGCTCAACATGAATAATGTGTGTATTCAATGAAAAAGCTTGCAATAAACAACACAACAGAGGCAAGCAATAACATCACAGAAGCATACACAGCAGCACACATAATATCCATGCCAATCCAACGCTGTAAAAAAAGCTCACATCCATAATTTAGTTCTAAGCTATAATTACCACAAAAGCAGTCCCGAGCAACGAGATCTGAAACCTGCTAAGCCAAACAACAACGCTAACTCAGGGACACAAAGCTCATAGCTACGAATTGGGAGCTACAAACTCAACCAGATCTGTCCTACCCTTCTAGCTCAACAAAAAGCTCTAAACAAAGCACAATGGAGGAACTAACACTTACCCAACAAGCTACCTGAATGACAGAAGCAAATCTGCTCAAATGCTAACAGACTTCACAAGGAAGCTTCCTTCGCGATCTTCTTCCAGCTAAATTCAAGCCTAAGAAAGAGGTATAGAACGAAGCGCCTTCACAAGAGGAGTCCAGCGCTACCACTCTTATGTCCGTCAGAGCTGTCTACCATCGACAATCGAAGAAGATAAGCTTCGGTGAACAGTAGCTAGGGTATCGCGACAGGGTAAGGTTACGAGAATATTTCAAAGTGTCGGAAAAGAATATCAAGACTACGGTCAAAGTCTTCTATTTATACCACTTAAGTTCTCCAATCTGATGAACAGTAGCCACCGACAAAACCTGCTCAAAGCTGTTCCCAACTCAGATCTCGCGAGTGTTGAGTGCTAGAACACCATAACCAACTGTGTGTTGAGTACATTGTATTTACGAACCAAATCCGAGCTTGTGTTTGTTTTTGAGTGCTAGGAGTTCCTGCAGCTGCTGGTTGTAGGATCAGGTTTATACAAGGGGTTGTATATGTGACACCCAAACCCATGGGAATCAACGCATTGGAGTAATTAAAAAATCGAAAGGAATAGAAGGACTAAATGCGAAATGTTGTAAGATGTATTCCCTTACAAAAACTGAACGTAAACACTTGGTGGCAAAAGTGAATAGTAGAAACATATTTGGTATATAAGAACTTCAGATTTCGATTACAAAATTAGATATGACAACTAATGGAACTCTATATGAATTCTCTATTGTTGTAATGGATCTTAATACAGTTTGCAAAATATCAAAAACAACAACAGTTCTGACTACACAGAAACGCTGGCCTTCGACAAACACACGCAACCCCCAAATATGGTTCACCTCGCACCACCTGCCTGCCCATGAGCTGCCTCACCTGCATCGGGAAAACTATTGAGCCTAGGGGCTCAACAGTAAAATTGAGGATAACAAGATCACATAATGCAGACATAACTGAAACGTAATACATAAGGAAGTCATCTGAACTCAAATATTGCTATTGAAAATACAGATCGGAACATCATATCTGAATCGCTTTATACACTGTGACTCATAGCCTAGAGGCTCTCTTGTGGTCCTGATGCATGAAGCACGTTATCTGAATCAGTAACTCTCTATGAAGGGATTGCAGTAATTCCATAATCATGTCCCTTATAATGAAGGGATTACCGTCATACCGTAATCCTGTCCCTTCCTGTTTGACCGGGTCCTCTATGCCATAAGTCCTTAAAACTGAAACTTTACTTCCTTTACTTTAAAACAGCTTTTACACATTGCTCTTGATCGAAGATCGATCGTTGAAAACTGGATGATGCACTGTTATGAAACTCATTTTATCCTTAAAAACAACTTTACAGCTGGGCTACGAGCTGATGATAGCAAAAAACAGCTCATAAGAACGCAAAATAGCTCTGGTTAAAGGAAATAGATCACAAGCATAAAGAACAGCTTTGGCCACATAAAACAGATCTCGGGTGTGAAAAAGATCACAGGTGTGAAGAACAACTTTGGCTAACAGAAATAGCTTACGAATAGGACGAACATATTTGGTTCTAAGAAAAGCAGCTTACGTGTAGAAAAGATTTGGTTCTAAGAGAACAGCTGACGCGTAGCAAAATGGTAACATAAGTTTCATAAGAAGAGTTTCAGCTTTTGAAGGTCACTCAGCTTTGAGAAACCCAATCGATTCAACAAATCACGGAGTCTGGTCAAGGAAAATAGGCCAGATCTGCTTAGAACGAAGGTACTGTAACTAGCTCAGACAATCTCTAAACATACTAGCTCAGCTTATTCGACCAAAACATAGTCCCGATCAAACCAGCACCGCTTATCTATTCGGAGTCGATGTCCATAACCTTTACAGCACACCAGAAAACAGAACTTCTCTTTGAATTATCTTTTCTGGAAATCTGTACATCTCAGTATTTTTTTAAAAAAAACACAACTTCCTGCTAAAAGATACTTGATGAGTTTTCGCAAAACTAAAACATCAAAGCAGTGAATCCTTAGTTTAAACTTGAACATAAACTGGCTGACCTGAAACATGCAACAGGCAAGCATTCAACAGAAAACAACGAAACAATATATGTTTTCCAGATGCAGCAAGAATAAATTTTACTTGCCTGAGTTGAGGATTGCAACGAACATATGGACTTGACTGGGAAATATTCTCAAGAACACTCTGCGAGCTTCTAGTTCTTGAAAGAGGAAAGATAGATTTTCTTGTAACAAAATGAGCTCTTGACTCACGTAAACAATAATATATGTGGGTGTAATAATTTGTAGTAGGTGGAAGCACTCGAGTAGGCATGGGAGGCCATACCTGCTCCTTTGAAATTTGTTAAAGTCCCCCTACTACTATTTTAATTTATAAACTTGCTACCCCATTTTATAAAACTAAACTCCCAACAAAAGAATTTTATTTGAAAGAAAAGCTGCTCCAGCTCTGCATTGTGCTTGGGACAAAATCCTTCGAGAGCCCATCTGGCCGTGCTTCTAAGCAGGAAGAAAAAGAAATCAGCTTAGTTTACTGGAACTAACTTAAACTGAAATATGGATGCTCGAATCTCAAAACAGCCCTTGAAAATAAAAAGGCTAACAATTGTGGTCCTATGGTTTTTGGGGCGATACAAATCTACCCTCCTTACTGAAATTTCGTCCTCGAAATTTACTTACCAAACAGCTCTGGGTAGAGACTACGCATATCCTATTTGTTGAGATAAAATTTAATAAGTTTTGGTGATAACGAAAACAAGGTTAAGAACTGAAATTAAGAATAAGATCCGGATGTTGAGTATTCATGGAAGAGAAGTTAAGTATTTCAGATCTAGAAATCATTTTATCGAGATAAGTTTTCAGATCTCAGTTATTGAGAGAAGCATTCAGATCCGAGAGTATTGGGAACAGTACTCAGTTTCATATCAGAACGAGCAAACCAAATAAGAACAAGCCAGATCGAAGTATTCAGTTTCAGAGTATATCGGATTTGGGTATTGGGGTAATTTCAGTTATCGGATTCAGGATTTTAGATTTGAGAGTATCAGATTTGACTCAGAGGCTATGGAAACATATCCGAGTTTTTGGAATGTATATCTCAGATCCGAACATTTCAGATGAGAACATACTCAGATACGAACAGATTTTATTCAGAGTGTTTTAGATGTTATTTCTCAGTAACGAATATTCAGATCTGGAAGATTCACGATTGTACAAAAGGAGGATATATTTCAGATCTGACAGAGAGCATTACATTTGTAAAGTAAAAAGGGGGATATTTTTAGATGTGATGGCTATATGTGTAAAGAGATATATCTTGTAGCAATTCACAATGGGAAATTTCGAAAAGGGAAAGAGAGCTGTGTTCAGACTTCAGTACTTTAACAGATGTGAGCTTCGGATGTCCTCAGATATTATCAGTTGATTATTTGAGAGGAATCAACGATCACAAATTGAATTAAGGAAACAAGATCAGGGCTATTTTGAGTAAGTTGCACATTACGCAGAGGGATTGATACGCTGTTTACCCAGTTTGGTAAATAAGTCAATTAAGCCCTGACAAGCGCCGATTACCTTTTGAATGGAGCATTAAATGCGGTAATACGATGATGATGGATCTGTGTAAACAGATCCAGATTAAGTTTTGAATTACACAAAACCTGTTATTGTGTTACTAATGTTTCTACTTAGTGTATAGATGTTAGCTATCGAAGAAAACTGTCATGAAGCAGAATTTGTCCAGTCGTGAGAAGAAAAGATTTTATCAGCCGCAAGCTACAGTGATTCAGCTATGAGATATAGTGATTCAGTCGCAAGCTACAGTGATTCAGCTGCGAGCTACAGTGATTCAGTCGCAAGCTATAGTGAAATTAAAAGAGAAATCTGTTGTGAAGAACAAAAACCAGACGCTGGTTTTTTTGGTAAATTCAGACGCAGCGTAAAGAAGAAAATGAACCAGACGCAAAGAAGCGACGTCTGAACAGAGGAAAAGAAAATAAGAAATCAGTCGAAGTGAACAGTTGCATTGGACAGGAAAATCAGACGTTGCGCAAAGATAAAGATAAACCAGTTGTTGCAATGTACAAAAACCAGCCGTTGAAATAATGGAAGAAATAACAAAGTTCAATCAGAGTTGATGTCAGCTGGTGAAGATGAACCAGACGCACAAAGATTAACCAGTCGAAGCGCCAAGAACAAAGATTAACCAGACATTGTGCACGAAGACAAAGATGTACCGGCTGTTATAATAAACCAGACATTGGCTACAGTTTTTTTTAAACCAGACGTTGTGATGTAAAGGATCAGTAGTAGTCTAAGAACAGAAATACAAAGATAAATTCAGTAGACAAGATGCAATACCAGAAGATCGTTTTTAAATAGCTGGAATGGTAAACAGAAGTATTGAAGAAGATGAAATCAGAAGCTGATATTAGAAGATTGAACAACAAACAGCAGCAAGAAGACGTTGATGTTGAGTCAGACGGAAACAGGGAAAAAAGGTTGTGCTTTAACAAAGTTGAATCATATGTTGCAAGGAGTAATCGGCTGTTGACAGTTTATATGAAGAGAAGAAGCAGATGTTGCAAAGAAAATTATTGAACCAGACATGGTGCAAAGGAAATATCAGACGCAACACAAAGAAGAAGAATAAAACATGACGCAGCAATGCTACAGACGCTGTGATGAAGAAAAACCAGTTGTTGTAAAGGGGAACCAGACGCAGAATTAAACCAGTTGCTACAAAGTTAAATCCAGACGTGCTAAACAGTGAATTAAATACCAGACGTTGTGAAGTTACAACCTGACACAGCGCATAGCTAAAGAAAAACCAATTGCGAGGATTTGGAACCAGACGCTGCACAGAAGCAGTAAAATCAGGCGTTGCATTGCACAGGAAATTAACCAAGCAGTTGAACAGTTGAACAGAAGCTGATTAAATAGATCGACTAGTTGAAGCGCCAAAGGAAAGAATAATTCAGCTGTTGGAACGAGAAATTGAAAAAGCAGCAGTTCAACTATTGAAGATAAAATCAGATATTTGAATAATTTAGTTGTGGGAACAACCAGCTGCTGGAACGAAAAAGGCAAAATCACAAGATGACAAAAAGCCTGCAAAGAAAAGGACACAAGGACAACTCCCTGTCGGTACTTTTCAGAACATCTTTAAACGGGAAGAAAAATGTGTCCAACAGAAAGAAATTTGATGCCCCCCATTAGTAGCTCGGGACCCGAGGACTAAGCACCAACACTACCTACGTCATCAAGGGCGAAAGCAATCGAGAAGCGCACGAAGAGCTCGGACATCGGGAATGACTGCGTGGCTTCGCGAAGAGCTCGGACGTCGGGACTGACGTCGAGGCCTCTCCCGAGGACCTCAACCCGATGTGTTAAAGTATTTCCGCAAAAGGCGGAGAACGTGGGTCGTGTTATACGGAAGACGTGCGCACGATCTCACCCACGTCTCGACAGAACGTGCCCACGAGACGATTCATCTGCCTAGCCCCTCTATAAATACCCCTCAGGTTTGCTCTTTGATTTTCATTCACTCTCTATGGTATACTTTCGCACACAGTATATATATTCTCGTTTTACTCTCGTACACGGCTGACTTAAGCATCGGAGGGGAGAAACAAATACTGAGTAATCTCTTTATGATTTACAGCATTTACCTTTAGTATATTTACACGCATTAGCAATAAGATTTCATATGTGGAGTTGCTTTGATATTTGGTTGTATGAAATCTGATTTTGCCTCATATGTATATGCAATTAATTAGCACGTTTACATTAAGCATATTTGTACAGCATATACATATGCCTAGTCACGCACTTATATGTTTAGATAAATCTAATTCCACGCATTGCATAACAAAATGTCACACACGCACATGGAATTTCAGATTTCATACCGTAGTCTTAACACATGTTTAATGAAATCTGAATGTTTAGTATTGTTCACATTATTTATTAGTTCCGCATAAGCACTTTATTTAGCATTGCATAACACTTCAGTTGCACACACAGTAGTCGAACAGATTTCTGTAAACAGAAATCTGTTTGCATCGTGTTTTAAAATTAGGATTCATTTCTGGTGTTTTCCGCATGTTTTTATTACATACCAGATCTATCTCCGGTGCTCATGTTTTATGTCAAGAACCCGAGGTATTGCACCTCATAATAGCAGCGCAAAATTTTTATTTATCAGTATCAGCGCTCACTTTGCATTAATTTCCTAGTTGAGTCTCAATCAGCTATTGAAGAGCATTTTCCCAGTGTGTGAGATTTATTATTTTGACTCGCATATTTTGAGAAATGTGCGAAATTGTTTAGCGAGTGAATCACCCAAACAATCAGATCCCGTCCAAGCACGAAGACGTTAAACTCTGTGTATGTAGTTAGTCACACAGTTGCGGCTGGTGTGCATTTGTGCTGATAGGAGTTCATCTGGAGCGAGGCTCGGTGACTCGTTAGTCTTTGAACAGAGACGAAAAACAAGTTCTTGTTTAGTGGAACCTTACGAGGAGGAAGAAGGGGAGATGTAGGAGATTGAGCTCCGAACTTCCAGAAACAAATACTGAGTAATTTCTTTATGATTTACAGCATTTACCTTTAGCATATTTACACGCATTAGCAATCAGATTTCATATGTGGAGTTTCTTTGATATTTGGTTGTATGAAATCTGATTGTGCCTCATATGTATATGCAATTAATTAGCACGTTTACAGTGTATAGCTCAACTCTAAAAATAATAAATCTCACACACTGGGAAAATTCTCTTCAATAGCTGATTGAGACTTAGCAGTAGAGAAATCTAATTCCACGCATTGCATAACAAAATGTCACACACGCACACGGCATTTCAGATTTCATACAGTAGTCTTAACACATGTTTAATGAAATCTGAATGCATAGTATTGTTTTACATTATTTATTAGTTCCACATAAGCCTTTATCTTAACACGCACACATTTCAGATTGCACACTTGAACAGCCGAACAGATTTATGTTGAACATAAATCTGTTTCCATTGTTTTAAAATATAAGGATTCATTTCTGGTGTTTTCCGCATGTTTTTATTACATACCAGATCTGTCCCGGTGCTCTATTTAATGTTCAAGAACCCGAGGTATTGCACCTCCTCTAGCAGCGCAAAAAATTTTTCGGTCCTAACAAGTGGAGCATTAAATGCGATAATACTATGAAGATATACAAAACCGTTGAGATTGAAGAGTATAAATAGCTGAAGATTTCAAATGAAGATGCTCTCGGTCGATTTATCTCGCACTCTTACGCTCTCAAATTTCTGGGAATATTCAAGTGTTCAAAATATTCTAAGTCCCAGCTTTCAAATCTCGAAGAACACTCCTTTGTTCTAAATAGATTTATCTTCGAGATATCTTCTGGTTTACAATTGTAAATCGAGTTTCTTTGTCATAGAAACCAAAAGATTTACAGTACTCAATTGTTTTGTGTTCTTTGTAATATTCAGATTTGAGTCTGTAACAAACGTGCTACGTGAAGCCGTTTGAGAATATTTCATTCCATTGTATTCCACAGTGTTATCTGCGTGTAGTTGGAGTTTCTAGGACTTCACTTGGAGCGAGGCTCAGTGATCGGGTGTATTCAGAGGCTGTGCACATCAAATCTTCTAGTGGAACCTTCCTGCAAATGAAGAAGGGGAGACGTAGGATTTGATATCCGAACTTCCATAAACAAACTCTATCCCTGCACTTTTACTTTATTTGCATCGTATTTATCTCTATTAACTGTTCACTGCTCAATCGATTTATTTCCGCACAATTTATTGTTAACCGAGCGAACAGCTTTAAACTAAGATCCTCAGATCTGGTAACTCAGATATGAGTTTAGCGAAGGATTGTAAAATCGTTTTTAAGGTTTCAAAAAATTAAAAATACAAGGAGTTCATTCAACCCCCCTTCTGAACGCCTAGGCATATTTTCGATCCTAATTGATCCTATCAATTGGTATCAGAGCATTTGCATCTCAGTCATTGAACAGTTCTATCTTTGCGCATTATATATTTAAAAATGTCGTATTCTCACAACAAAATTCCTATTTTTTCCAAGGAGGAGTATGATGACTGGATGATTAGGATGCAAGATCATTTGGTTGCGCAAGACGATGATATGTGGTTCGTTATTACAGATGGTACCATGAAAATAATGAAAGCCAATACAGCTATAGCGATATCTGATGGAGCACCTCAGTGGGTTGAAAATACAAGATTTGAATATACAATTGAGGATAAGAAGAAGGAGAATCTTGACAACATGGCACGAGACATACTTTACAAGACGCTGGACAAGAATATGTTAAGCAAGATCAAGACCTGTGCCATTGCCAAAGAAATATGGGAGAAACTGACTCAAATCTGCGAAGGCAATGACGAAACCAAGGAGAACAAATTGACCATGGCCCATCAGAAGTATGAGTTGATAAAGATGCGAGATGGAGGGACCATGGCTGAGTTCGATGAAAGATTTAGTGCTATTGTAATAGAGCTGACCAGTCTTGGCAAGGAATATAGCAACCGAGAGTTGGCGCTCAAAGTGATGAGAGCATTGCCCAGAGAGTGGGATGTCAAGACCATGGCGGAGCGAGAGTCCAAAGATCTGAACAATCTTGAGCTCCATGATCTGTTTGCTAATCTGAAAGCCTACGAGTTCGAGCTTGAGACCAGATCTGAGGCTGGACCGACTACCTCCCAACCAACTAAAGCTCTAGCTGCAACAACATCTGAACAGTGCTTACCAAGCAAATCTGCAGAACAACTGAGCAACGACGTCATGTCCCTCTTCGTCAAGAAGTTTGGGAAATTCATGAGAAAATCCTATAACCCTTCTTTTAATTCTAACAAATCTGAAAAGATAACTACTAATATAAATTGTTATAATTGTGGTCGTCCAGGGTATTTTGCTGCTGATTGTAACAGGCCCAAGAAGGAGGACAGATCTAAGAGAGATGAGAGGAAAGACGATAGATACAAAGAAAGATCCAAAGAGAGAAGGATGAGGACCAGATCTGAGAAGAGGCCCAATCGAAAGAATGATAGAAAAATACTTGTTGCTGAGGAAAGAATCAAGAAATGGGCAGATTCAGATTCAGATTCTATATCAAGCAGCTCCTCATCCAGTGACAGTGAGCCAGAAGAAGTCCACTGCCTGATGGCAGATCAAACCACTACTGAATATGAGGTATTTGATTTTTCTAATTCTGAATTTACACGAGAGGACCTGATCAATGCACTCAATGAAATGGTCCATGAGTATCGGAAGTTATCTCAAACATTTGAGGAAATCAAAGCTGAAAACAATGCAGATTCAGATTCAGATTCTATATCAAGCAGCTCCTCATCCAGTGACAGTGAGTCAGAAGAAGTCCACTGCCTGATGGCAGATCAAACCACTACTGAATATGAGGTATTTGATTTTTCTAATTCTGAATTTACACGAGAGGACCTGATCAATGCACTCAATGAAATGGTCCATGAGTATCGGAAGTTATCTCAAACATTTGAGGAAATCAAAGCTGAAAACAATGGTCTGAAAAATAGTTCAGTTGAATCAAGCACTGCTCAGCTTGAGGATATTGACAGTTTAAAGATAGAGTTGAGTAAGCTGATGATTGAGAATGATTTCTTGAGAAATATGTCTTGTGAGCTCAAATCTGAAAAAAAAAGGTTAAATGAAGTGATGAGCTCCTGGACCAAGTCTTCCGTTTCCTTGAACAAGCTGCATGAGATTCAAAAGCCACTGAACGACAAATCTGGATTAGGTTTCAGTGTAGGTGAAAGCAGCTCTGAGGGAACGAGTCTCAATCAGATCTGGTATATGAAAAGTTCAAAAAGATGAATTTTGTCAAAGACAGTGTGATACACAATGCTTATGAGTCGGTGAAGTATGATGACCAGACCTCTGGGCAACTGAACCAAAAAGGCAAAGCTGGTATCGGATATATCAGACCTGAGAACTCCAAGCCAAGATGGCTAAAGAACAGACTTGAGAAAGATAAGGCGAAAGCTGGTTCTAAGTCGTCTGTTCCCAAACAGTCCAGGCGTGGTTCTAAGAAGGTCAAATCTGTGTGGGTAAAGGTTCAGCCGCAACGATATCTGAATGGTCCACATACTAAGCCAAAGCACAACAGATCTCACAACATTTGTACACATACCCTTATGGACTCACATACTAGGACGACTGTTAAAGTAATTCAAGTATGGGTCCCGAAAGGGGTAATCCGATCTGGACCCAAGTAAAATTGGGTACCAAAATTTGTTTTCATGATTGCAGGTCAACAGGTACAAAGCTGCAGATGAGTCTATCATTTGGTATCTGGACAGCGGATGTGCAAGGCACATGACGGGTAATCCAAAGCTGCTGTCAGATGTGGTACAACACAAAGGATCCAATATTATTCTTGGTGATAACTCTCAGGGTAACACTGTGGGTAAGGGTAAGCTTACCCATGGTAACATTTCCATATCTGATATTCTTGTTGTTGAAAATTTGTGCTATAATTTAATTAGTATAAGTCAGCTATGTGACAAAGGTTATATAGTTAACTTTGAAAAGCACACATGCACAGTTCAGAGTCCGGATGGTTGTAGGCAAAAGAACGAGGAATACCTAAATTATCAATTGGTCAGAGCAGATGGGATCTGAACAGATTTTCCTAGCAGCTGACTCTTCCAAGAGCTGGTGTGGCACCAAAGAATGAACCATCTGAACTTTAAAACCCTTGACAAACTGAGTAAGCTTGAATTGGTTTCTGGTATGCCCAAAATAAATTTTTCTGAGGACAAGATTTGTGTAGCATGTCAGCTGGGAAACCAGATTAGATCTACCTTTAAAAAGAAAAGCGGTCAACATTCTTCCCGAAGCTTAGAGCTTTTACATATGGATCTTTTTGGTCCAATACCCGTAACTAGCTTAGGGGGAACGAATTACACCCTAGTTGTTGTTGATGATTTTACAAAATTTACATGGGTGTTGTTTTTAAAATCAAAATCTGAAACTGCCAACCAGCTGATTAAGCTTTTGAAACGTTTGCAAAATGACAAATCTTGTATTGTCAACTGGCTAAGATCTGATAGAGGAACTGAGTTTTTAAATTATAAGCTATCATCTTATCTAGAAGACATTAGGATAAAGCATTTGCTTTCAGCAGCTAGAACTCCTCAGAAAAACGGGTTGGCTGAGAGGAGAAACCAAAATTTGAAAGAAGTTGCTCGAGCTATGATTTCTTATTCCGGTATTTCACAAAAATTCTGGGCAGAAGCAGTTAACATAGCTTGCTACACTTAGAACAGATATATGATTAACAAAACTCATGGCGTTACCCCATATGAGATCTGGAGTGGCAAGAAACCTGATATATCTTTCAGGGTGTTTGGGTGAAGATGTTTCATTCATAATAACGGTAAAAATCACCTAACAGCTTTCGATGCCAAATCTGATGCAGGTTTATTTCTCGGATATTGAGCTGTGAGCAAAGCCTATAGAGTGTTCAACAATCGAAGTCTGACGGTCGAATAATCATCACATGTGGTGTTTGACGAAAACAGCTTTCAATCCAACTCAGCTGTGAGCTTACATGAGTTGTGCTCACATCTGGAATCAACCAGTCTTGATGAATCAGATGACGATGTGCCACAACAAATACATTCAGCTGATCCCCAACCAGATCTGGACACACCACAAGATAACGCACAAGCAGATCTGCCAGGTAACCCAGTAGTCATTGATTTGACTAACCTTAACCAATGGAACAGATCTCGTCTAGCGTGAAAGCTGCTGGTGATGGAGCAACAGATGTACAAGATAATATACATCAATCGGAATCCAGACCAACATCTGATGTCAGGCCTCGTGCACAACTCAGAGATAAACCACGCAAAAGCATAGCGGAAGCAATAAAAATGGCTTAAAATTTTCGCTTGGCCTAACGGTTTTAAACAGATAATTTAAAATAGCACAATACTTAAAATAATCCCAGTTTACATTATGAAATACGACAGTACAACAATTACAAGTACTAGCAACAATACAATAGCTGACAAAACTACAGTTGACTAGAAACTAAAGCACAGGGCATTCCCCGGCTGACAGCACTAGTACATATTATGCTATACGCTAACTAGGACACTATATCCATCACCTGGGGCACCACCTGCTGGATCAATGCCACGACCAGCTTTGAATCCTGGAAAAATTGAACAACAAACAGTCAACAACACAACAGCCCCAGAGCGACCTCGGGGTCAAACCCCAGTACGTAGAGCAATAAATACAGCAAAAGGAAAGCAGTAGATAACATGCACATGCTATGCAAAGGATCAAGGCTACGACCTAGAACTGGGAGCCAAGGGATCTCAAGGGCAACTCAACAGCTGGATAACAGCAACTCGATAGCTGGAGCGGATCAACTGAAAGACAGTAGTGACCACAAGGTGCAGGAGTATATGGGAGCTACCCACTCGTCTCCAAACACTGTACCGGATTCAAAACATACAACTCCACCTGTTGTTGCCTAGCTGATGAGATGTGGGAGCTACCCACTCCACTCATAGAGGCTAACAGATCCCAGCAGGGAGATGAGAGTGCGGTATTGCCGCTCGCCCTCAAGCACTGAGGCATACGGGAGTTACCCGCTCGTCCCTAGGCGTATCTTCACAGTACACACAAATCTGAACAACAAGGTACAGCTGACAGAACAGAGCTCAACAGGAAAGTATGCGTGTATGTAAATGCAACAGCTGATATTATAACACATGCACAACAATAACAGTAGAAAGCATACACAGCAAAGCACATAATGCACGTTCAATCCACAACTGTAACAAAGCTCAACATCTGTACCTTAACTTCTGAGTTATACTTAGCACATGCAGTTTTCCACAATGAAAGTCCTAGCAACGCGGATCTACCACCTGCTAATCCAATACAACAACTGCTCAAGGACTACAACTCAAAACACAGCAGCTGGGAGCTACGACTCCACCAGCGCTAGATCTACCTTTCTATCACCACAAAAGCCCTAACAAAGCTTAAAGGTAGAATCTTTACTTACCACAAAAAGCTAGGATAGGATGCTAACAGACTAGAGAAGGGAGATGTCTCTGCGATCCTCTTCCAGCTCCTCCAACAGTAGAAAGCATACACAGCAAAGCACATAATGCACGTTCAATCCACAACTGTAACAAAGCTCAACATCTGTACCTTAACTTCTGAGTTATACTTAGCACATGCAGTTTTCCACAATGAAAGTCCTAGCAACGCGGATCTACCACCTGCTAATCCAATACAACAACTGCTCAAGGACTACAACTCAAAACACAGCAGCTGGGAGCTACGACTCCACCAGCGCTAGATCTACCTTTCTATCACCACAAAAGCCCTAACAAAGCTTAAAGGTAGAATCTTTACTTACCACAAAAAGCTAGGATAGGATGCTAACAGACTAGAGAAGGGAGATGTCTCTGCGATCCTCTTCCAGCTCCTCCGCTGCCTAAGAAAAGGGTAAGAGACGAAATGCCTCAGCAAGAGGAGTCCAACGCTACCACTCTCGCTCTTTTCGTTGTCCATCGACGGCAATTGAAATGAAGAAGGTTACTGTGAACAGTAACTAGGGTATCACGACAAGATAAGGTTCATGGGAAATATTTCTAAGTGTCGGGGAAACAATAATTGAACGCGGACCAAGTCCTCTATTTAAAGTCACAACTGACTAACTGGGAAATAGATCCACCGAAAATATCAGCTATCAGAACTGATATCCCAACCAACAGCTGAATCTCGCATCAGCTAAATCCTTACGTCGATACCATGCTCAACTAAATCAAACGACACGCAGAGGGACACGTCACCTGCTACCTACTGTTGATCGATTAACCAACATCAGATCTGTTAGGACCAAAAATAGAGAGATTAATGCAAGCAAGCGCTGCTACTGATAAATAAAAATTTTTGCACTGCTATAAAGGAGCTACAATAGCTCACGGTTCTTGAACATAAATCGAGCACCATAGACAGATTTGGTATGTAATAAAAACATGACGCGCAACAGCTGGTATAACTTTGTTTTAGCGCTCCAGACGTTGAATCATATTCTTCTCATCGCCATAATTGATCCTACTATGTGACAGCTGATTCAACATCTTCGCGCAACATCTGTTTCGGCTTCTGTTGATCTTCTGCTGATTTATTGTTCTTCACGACTTATGCTGATTGATTCATCTACTGATTTTATCGTGCACTGTTTCTCTACTGGTTGTATCTTCGATTCATCAACTGTTCAACTTCTTCTGTTTAACTACTGCTTCGCTCACTTCTTCACAATTCTCTGTTTACCACTACTGATATTGCTTCTTCTAAACTGCTTGCATCTTTTCTTTTCCTCTGTTTCAATTCTTTGTAGGCTACGTCTGTGCATCTTCTTTGCGTCTGGTCCATTTACATCACAACGTCTGGTTAATTTATCCTTTGCAATCCAAAGTCTGGTTTTCTACTGTGCAATTGCAACGTCTGGTTTTCTACTGTGCAGTTGCAACGTCTGGTTTTATACTATGCAATTGCAACGTCTGATTTATTTTCCTTAGCGCAAGACCAGCGTCTGGTTTATCTTGTTCTTGCGATGCGTCTGATTTTTCATATTCAGGAGACGACTGGTTTTTCTTTTATCTTCTGCGTCTGGTATTTTCTTTAGCTACTGTTGCGTCTGGAATTCTTCAGAATTCAACAACTGATTGTTCCAGACTTCATTTCAACAACGTCTGGTTTTTCTTCTCTGCGCAATCATCCTCTGTTGATTCACTTCTTTCAATTCTTCCAGATTTCACCTGTCTTTTATCTTTAAATTCAGACTTCTCCAGTTCAACGCCTTCTTCCAGACTTCAATTGATTTTTCTTCAATTTACTTCTTCGCGTATGTGAATCCAGATTTCTACCAGACCAGATTTCTTCCAACTTTTCTCGTTAACTTCATTACAACAGTTCTTTTCCAGATTTCTATTTCTCTTTACTCGAACAGACTTCTTCAAAGTTTGATTCAATCGGACTTTGTCCTATTTCTTCAAATCAGACTTCACCTATTCACGCCAAATCAGACTTCTTCTATCTTCAACATCTAGAGTTCCAGATTTTCCACTGTGCAACTCAATACTGATTTTCATGTTCACTTCGACTATTGTTCACACTTCAATATTCAACGTTGCTGATTGCAATATCTTCCATACAGATTTCTGCTGTTATCAACAGATTCTTCAATTCACTTCACATCGCCTTATTTTAGACTTCAACTGGTTTTAGCGCACTATACTTTTTCCTGTTGATATCTGCACACTTCGTAGAATTGTTAGAAACACAGTAATATGTTTTGTGTAATTCAAAACATAGATCCAACAATCTCTTCCTTTTGGATTTACACAAAACCTTAAATAACAAATGCATGATCTAACAATTCTCTCCCTTTTTGTGGGAATCAAAATGGGGTAGAAATCTGGTCTTCCCGGAATATTTTAAATAAAGCCCCCCCCTACACTGCCACAACAAAAACCGTGACAGCAGGAATTATTTTCAGATTTGAAAATAAAAGAATTTTGGGAAGAACCATATGCATGAATGATATGATTTTAACAAGAACGATCGAACAAAGCAAAACAGAAACTGATGCATAAACAGATAGCTCAAATAAATAAAGACAAAAAAAAAATTCACTCTCCCTGTCTTTTATAACATAAGCTCAAAGAAACACAAAGCATCAGCAACTGAAATTTCCGCATACCAGAAAGTTTAAAAAAATCAGAGAACTTTAAATATTGTTTCAAATGAGAACATGTGCTACTGAGTCACTCACATGTGAAGAACCAGAAAGAAAATGTGACAGCTCAAACTCAAATTTTCATTTCTCCTATTTCGTCCCATGTTCTAAAATGAGTCACCGAGCCTCGCTCCAGGTGAGCTCATAGCCCAACCTAAATAGGATCTTGGCATCCGCACGGAACTCGCGCATTCCGTGTCAGTTCATCAAGATAAAACCGATATAAAAATCATTTTCACCTGGACTTCATATTATAAGCTTCTCAAAAACATTTAAAACATTTTAAAAACATACCACATGCGTTTTAAAATAAGTGCTCGTTCAAGAACAACCTGCTCTGATACCACTTGTTAGGACCGAAAATAGAGAGATTAATGCAAGCAAGCGCTGCTACTGATAAATAGAAATTTTTACGCTGCTATAAAGGAGCTACAATAGCTCACGGTTCTTGAAAATAAATCGAGCAGCGAAGACAGATCCGGTATGTAATAAAAACATGCGGAAAACACCAGAAATGAATCCTAATTTTGAAACTCAATGCAAGCATATTTCTGTTATATAAATCTGCTACTGTGCGTGTGTGATAACTGTTATGCGATGCTAAAATAAATTGCATATGGTGAACTCATAGCAACACCAATGTACACCAGCCGCAACTGCGTGCACTCAATCACTTGTTTTACGCCTGTGTGAGAAAGGCTACTGACACAGAGTTTAACGTCTTCGTGCTTGGACGGGATCTGATTTTTTTTTGTGATTCACTCGCTAATAATTTTCGCACATCTCTCAAATATGCGAGTGAATCTGTGTGTGTGAGATTTTACAGTGAACTCTCAACTCTCAGAAAAATAAATCTCACACACTGGGAAAATGCTCTTCAATAGCTGATTTAGACTCAGCAGTACACACTCGTTATGCGCTCCTCTCTAATGGCGGTCTATTGCTTCGTCTCCAATTTTCTTCCCTCTTTATTTTGCACTGTGTTAATTAATCTGTAAAAATCCCTTCTCTTCAACATTGCTTCTTGTATTTATATGGCTGTTTTAATTTCTTCCCGTTAGACACAAGTTTTCTTCTGTTGAAATGTGTTATTAAAGTACCGACGCTGAGTTGTCCTTGTGTCCTTTTCTTTTGCAGGCTTTTTGTCATCTTGTGATTTTGCCTTTTACGTTACAGCAGGTGGTTGCTCCCACAACTAAATTCCAGCAGATGCTTTATCTTTGAACTATACCACCAGCTGATAGCTTTTACTTAGCAAAACAGCTGCTTCAAACTCTTCTTTGCGCTGCAGCTGATTTATACATCTTGTTAGCGCAACAGCTGAACCATTTCCTTTGTAACAGCTGATTCATGTTTTCCAGCAGCTGGTTTAGTAATTCCAGCAGCTGGTACATTGATGCGCAACAGCTGGTATAACTTTGTTTTAGCGCTCCAGACGTTGAATCCTCTTCTTCTCATCGCCATAATTGATCCTACTATGTGACAGCTGATTAAACATCTTCGCGCAACATCTGTTTCGGCTTCTGTTGATCTTCTGCTGATTTATTGTTCTTCACGACTTATGCTGATTGATTCATCTATTGATTTTATCGTGCACTGTTTCTCTACTGGTTGTATCTTCGATTCATCAACTGTTAAACTTCTTCTGTTTAACTACTGCTTCGCTCACTTCTTCACAATTCTCTGATTGCCACTACTGATATTGCTTCTTCTCAACTGCTTGCATCTTTTCTTTTCCTCTGTTTCAATTCTTTGTAGGCTACGTCTGTGCATCTTCTTTGCGTCTGGTCCATTTACATCACAACGTCTGGTTAATTTATCCTTTGAAATCCAAAGTCTGGTTTATTTTCTTCACGTCTGGTTGCAACTACTACAACGTCTGGTTCTTCCTTCTTTGCATCTGTTTTTTCTTTTCATTGCAATGGCTGGTTTTATACTGTGCAATTGCAACTTCTGGTTTTCTACTGTGCAATTGCAACTTCTGGTTTTCTACTGTGCAATTGCAACGTCTGGTTTTCTATTGTGCAATTGAAACGCCTGATTTAATGTCCTTAGTGCAAGACCACCGTCTGGTTTATCTTGTTCTTTCGTTGCGTCTGTTTTTTCATATTCAGGAGACGACTGGTTTTTCTTTTATCTTCTGCGTCTGGTATTTTCTTTAGCTACTGCTGAGTCTGGAATTATTCAGACTTCAACAACTGATTGTTCCAGACTTAATTTCAACAACGTCTGGTGAATTGGAGAAATCTTTTTATCAAACGATGTTGCTCTATCTCTTTTCTTCACAACGTTTAACCAGATTTCTCCTTTTTACATCGAACCAGATTTCTCCTATTCGTCAGTGTTTGTTCATAAGATCTCTACTGTTCATTTCACGTCCAGATTTCTTGTTCTTGTAAGATTTCTCCTGTTCACTTCGAATCGGCTTCAATCGGACTTGTCCTATTTCTTCAAATCAGACTTCACCTATTCACGCCAAATCAGACTTCTTCTATCTTCAACATCTAGCGTTCCAGATTTTCCACTGTGCAACTCAATACTGATTTTCATGTTCACTTCGACTACTGTTCACACTTCAATATTCAACGTTGCTGATTGCAATATCTTCCATACAGATTTCTGCTGTTATCAACAGATTCTTCAATTCACTTCACATCGCCTTATTTCAGACTTCAACTGGTTTTAGCGCACTATACTTTTTCCTGTTGATATCTGCACACTTCGTAGAATTGTTAGAAACACAGTAATATGTTTTGTGTAATTCAAAACATAGATCCAACAATCTCTTCCTTTTTGATTTACACAAAACCTTAAATAACAAATGCATGATCTAACAATTCTCTCCCTTTTTGTGGGAATCAAAATGGGGTAGAAATCTGGTCTTCCCGGAATATTTTAAATAAAGCTCCCCCTACACTGCCAAACCATAAACCGTGACAGCAGGATTTATTTTCAGATTTGAAAATAAAAGAATTTTGGGAAGAACCATATGCATGAATTGTTAGAGTAGATGCCCAACTAGCCAACTTGTGGCGTGTGGGTTCATTGACTCTTGTATATGACAGTCTTTATATATGATATTCGCATTTACTCATATGGCATTCTTTACTTTCATTGTGTGTATGATGATTTACAATTGCGTTGAGTAAAGACCTAGAGTACACTAAAGTGTATGTTAGATGTGATAGTGGGTATGACGGCTATCATGAAACACATCTAATAGTCACTGTGTATTCTGAACTGTTCCTAGTCGATTGGGCCGTCAAAATGAGGATAAGGCCCGAGTTCGAGACTAGTATCTGCGATGCGAAGTACCATGTTTCATTGGTAGGGAGCGGTGAGTAAAGACCTAGAGTACACTAAAGTGTATGTTAGATGTGATAGTGGGTATGACGGCTATCATGAAACACATCTAATAGTCACTGTGTATTCTGAACTGTTCCTAGTCGATTGGGCCGTCAAAATGAGGATAAGGCCGCC
>KV001280.1:36620-58835 GCA_001598015.1 Dorcoceras hygrometricum | reverse complement strand
GCCAGAGTACTAGAAGTGTTTTAGGTAAATGTGTTTACCTAGTTACACTCGCGTCTCACTATTCGATCTCCAAGATGTATGCATAGCTATCGGATCTTTAACGACTCTCGATTTACCAATGGTCGCTGATCTGATCGGGATATATGGATTGAAAGGACCGTACACTAACCACGACCAACTGGTTCTTGCAGGCACTATCAGTGATACCTACTCTGGCCAGAGTACTAGAAGTGTTTTAGGTAAATGTGTTTACCTAGTTACACTCGCGTCTCACTATTCGATCTCCAAGATGTATGCATAGCTATCGGATCTTTAACGACTCTCGATTTACCAATGGTCGCTGATCTGATCGGGATATATGGATTGAAAGGACCGTACACTAACCACGACCAACTGGTTCTTGCAGGCACTATCAGTGATACCTAGGGGATCATGGGGCGATGTTGCTAGACGCTTTACCATGATCCAGTGGGCAAGTCCGGAATTATGATTCCGGAGTCACAATGGTTGTGGGCCCACGACTAGCTGTATCCTTGAACCATTTAGGGTCACACAAGCACTGGATTCGAGATTCCCGCACGGATACTCAACTCAACGTGTTGAGCATACGAAGAGGATTTTGGGAGTGCGACTTCCTAAAAAGTCAACAGAAGTCAAATCGTGATTTGCCGATGTTGAGTGGCAAAACGGTCATTTTGCAATTTAGGGTTAGATGATCTGAAAAATTGTTTTTCACATCATAACATTCAGTTTTGGAAACTGAGTCGATCCGTCCGATCTGATCGGCGATCGGAGTTACGATGAAGTCGCAGCAATGGATATCGTCATTTGGACCCGGGCCCGATGGGCCGGTCCAAGTCCATTATTAGTCTACTTAATGTAGACATAAGCACTTTAATCACAACTCAATTCATAACAACCCTAACCCTAATCATAGCCGCCCCTTCTCCTCTCTCACAAGCACACAGATCCATCAATCTCTCCCTTTTTGATTTACACAAAACCTCAAATAACATATGCATGATCTAACAATTCTCTCCCTTTTTGTGGGAATCAAAAAGGGTTAGAAATCTGGTCTTCCCGATAAATTTTAAAATAAATCTCTCCCTACACTGTCACACCAAAAATCGTGACAGCAGTAATTATTTTCATTTTTTAAAATAAAAGAATTTTGGAAAGAAACTTATGCATGAATGTTAATGATTTTGACAAGAACGATCGAACAAAGCAAAACAGAAACTGATGCAAAAACAGATAGCTCAAATTAATAAAGACTAAGAGATAAATAAATTCACTCTCCCTGTCTTTTATAACATAAGCTCAAAGAAATACAAAGCATCAGCAGCTGAAATTTCCGCATACCAGAAAGTTTTAAAAAAAACAGAGCACTTTAAATATTGTTTCAAATGAGAACATGTGCTACTGAGTCACTCACATATGAAGAACCAGAAAGAAAATGTGACAGCTAAAACTCAGATTTTCATTTCTCCTATTTCGTCCCATGTGCTAAAATGAGTCACCGAGTCTCGCTCCAGGTGAGCTCATAGCCCAACCGAAATAGGATCTTGGCATCCGCACGGAACTCGCGCATTCCGTGTCAGTTCATCAAGAGAAAACCGATATAAAAAATCATTTTCACCTGGCCTTCATATTATAAGCTTCTCAAAAACATTTAAAACATTTTTAAAACAAAGCACATGCGTTTTAAAATAAGTGCTCGTTCAAGAACAACCTGCTCTGATACCACTTGTTAGGACCGAAAATAGAGAGATTAATGCAAGCAAGCGCTGCTACTGATAAATAGAAATATTTGCGCTTCTATAAAGGAGCTACAATAGCTCACGGTTCTTGAAAATAAATCGAGCACCGGAGACAGATCTGGTATGTAATAAAAACATGCGGAAAACACCAGAAATGAATCCTAATTTTGAAACTCAATGCAAGCATATTTCTGTTACAGAAATCTGCTACTGTGCGTGTGTGATAACTGTTATGCGATGCTAAAATAAATTGCATATGCGGAAGTAAATAAAAGAATACAATACACTTATATATGTTTCTGGAAGTTCGGAGCTCAATCTCCTACATCTCCCCTTCTTCCTTCTTCAGGAAGGTTTCACTATAAGATGAGTCACCGAGCCTCGCTCCAGGTGAACTCATAGCAACACCAATGTACACCAGCCGCAACTGCGTGCACTCAATCAGTTGTTTTACGCCTGTGTGAGAAAGGCTACAGACACAGAGTTTAACGTCTTCGTGCGTGGACGGGATCTGATTTTTGTTTGTGATTCACTCGCTAATCAATTTCGCACATCTCTCAAATATGCGAGTGAATCTGTGTGTGTGAGATTTTACAGTGAACGCTCAAATCTCAGGAAGACTCTCTTCAATAGCTGATTGAGACTCAGCAGTACACACTCGTTATGCGCTCCTCTCTAATGGCGGTCTATTGCTTCGTCTCCAATTTTCTTCCCTCTGTATTTTGCACTGTGTTAATTAATCTGTCAAAATCCCTTCTCTTCAACAGTGCTTCTTGTATTTATATGGCTGTTTTAATTTCTTCCCGTTAGACACAAGTTTTCTTCTGTTGAAATGTGTTCCTTAAAGTACCGACAGTGAGTTGTCCTTGTGTCCTTTTCTTTTGCAGGCTTTTTGTCATCTTGTGATTTTGCCTTTTACGTTCCAGCAGCTGGTTGCTCCCACAACTAAATTCCAGCAGATGCTTTATCTTTGAACTATACCACCAGCTGATAGCTTTTACATAGCACAACAGCTGCTTCAAACTCTTCTTTGCACTGCAGCTGATTTATACATCTTGTTAGCGCAACAGCTGATTCATGTTTTCCAGCCGCTGGTTTAGTAATTCCAGCAGCTGGTACATTGACGCCCAACAGCTGGTGTAACTTTGTTTTAGCGCTCCAGACGTTGAATCATCTTCTTCTCATCGCCATAATTGATCCTACTATGTGACAGCTGATTCAACATCTTCTCGCAACATCTGTTTCGGCTTCTGTTGATCTTCTGCTGATTTATTGTTCTTCACGACTTCTGCTGATTGATTCATCTACTGATTTTATCATGCACTGTTTCGCTACTGGTTGTATCTTCGATTCATCAACTGTTCAACTTCTTCTGTTTAACTACTGATTCGCTCACTTCTTCACAATTCTCTGTTTGCCAATACTTATATTGCTTCTTCTCAACTGCTTGCATCTTTTCTTTTCCTCTGTTTCAATTCTTTGTAGGCTACGTCTGTGCATTTTCTTTGCGTCTGGTCCATTTATCACAACGTCTGGTTAATTTATCCTTTGCAATCCAAAGTCTGGTTTTCTACTGTGCAATTGCAACATTTGGTTTTCTACTGTGCAATTGCAACGTCTGGTTTTATACTGTGCAGTTGCAAGGTCTGGTTTTATACTGTACAATTGCAACGTCTGATTTATTTTCCTTAGCGCAAGACCAGCGTCTGGTTTATCTTGTTCTTGCGCTGCGTCTGATTTTTCATATTCAGGAGACGACTGGTTTTTCTTTTATCTTCTGCGTCTGGTATTTTCTTTAGCTACTGCTGCGTCTGGAATTCTTCAGACTTCAACAACTGATTGTTCCAGACTTCATTTCAACAACGTCTGGTTTTTCTTCTCTGCGCAATCATCCTCTGTTGATTCACTTCTTTCAATTCTTCCAGATTTCACCTGTCTCTTATCTTTAAATTCAGACTTCTCCAGTTCAACGCCTTCTTCCAGACTTCAATTGATTTTTCTTCAATTTACTTCTTCGCGTATGTGAATCCAGATTTCTACCAGACCATATTTCTTCCAACTTTTCTCGTTAACTTCATTCCAACAGTTCTTTTCCATATTTCTATTTCTCTTTACTCGAACAGACTTCTACAAA
The DNA here is from genome assembly GCA_001598015.1 of Dorcoceras hygrometricum. Lineage (NCBI taxonomy): Eukaryota > Viridiplantae > Streptophyta > Magnoliopsida > Lamiales > Gesneriaceae > Dorcoceras > Dorcoceras hygrometricum. The sequence goes on along the minus strand of KV001280.1, from coordinate 54,941 downwards.
GTTTGCTTCAATCGGACTTGTCCTATTTCTTCAAATCAGACTTCACCTATTCACGCCAAATCAGACTTCTTCTATCTTCAACATATAGCGTTCCAGATTTTCCACTGTGCAACTCAATACTGATTTTCATGCTCACTTGGACTACTGTTCACACTTCAATATACAACGTTGCTGATTGCAATATCTTCCATACATATTTCTGCTGTTATCAACAGATTCTTCAATTCACTTCACGTCGCCTTATATCAGACTTCAACTGTTTTTAGCGCACTATACTTTTCCTGTTGATATCTGCACACTTCGTAGAATTGTTAGAAACACAGTAATAGGTTTTGTGTAATTCAAAACATAGATCCAACAAAAATATTTTAATGTTTTAGCCCTTAGACATATTTTAAATATTTTTATTTTATGCACCATTTCTAAAAAAATGAGATTTTATGCACAGTTACCGAGGGGGACCCGTTTTTCGCCTATACGGGCTATTTTTATGACTTTTACTGCACTTTTTAATTTTAGAGGCCACATATTACGAAAATTAAAGGCTTGAAGTCTGAACTTTAAATATTTTTAAGCCTTTGTAATTAGAGGAGGGTTAGTATTGGAATAGGCCTTTTATTTCCTTAATTAAACAAGTGGGAAGGGCCTTTTTGTACACTTTTCACTCACCCTTCACCACAATTTCGTTTCATTTCTCCTATTTCGTCCCATGTGCTAAAATGAGTCACCGAGCCTCGCTCCAGGTGAGCTCATAGCCCAACCGAAATAGGATCTTGGCATCCGCACGGAACTCGCGCATTCCGTGTCAGTTCATCAAGAGAAAACCGATATAAAAAATCATTTTCACCTGGCCTTCATATTATAAGATTCTCAAAAACATTTAAAACATTTTAAAAACATAGCACATGCGTTTTAAAATAAGTGCTCGTTCAAGAACAACCTGCTCTGATACCACTTCTTAGGACCGAAAATAGAGAGATTAATGCAAGCAAGCGCTGCTACTGATAAATAGAAATTTTTGCGCTGTTATAAAGGAGCTACAATAGCTCACGGTTCTTGAAAATAAATCGAGCACCGGAGACAGATCTGGTATGTAATAAAAACATGCGGAAAACACCAGAAATGAATCCTAATTTTGAAACTCAATGCAAGCATATTTCTGTTACAGAAATCTGCTACTGTGCGTGTGTGATAACTGTTATGCGATGCTAAAATAAATTGCATATGCGGAAGTAAATAAAAGAATACAATACACTGATATTTGTTTCTGGAAGTTCGGAGCTCAATCTCCTACATCTCCCCTTCTTCCTTCTTCAGGAAGGTTTCACTATAAGATGAGTCACCGAGCCTCGGGCCAGGTGAACTCATAGCAACACCAATGTACACCAGCCGCAACTGCGTGCACTCAATCACTTGTTTTACGCCTGTGTGAGAAAGGCTACAGACACAGAGTTTAACGTCTTTGTGCTTGGACGGGATCTGATTTTTGTTTGTGATTCACTCGCTAATCAATTTCGCACATCTCTCAAATATGCGAGTGAATCTGTGTGTGTGAGATTTTACAGTGAATGCTCAACTCTCAGAAAAATAAATCTCACACACTGGGAAAATGCTCTTCAATAGCTGATTGAGACTCAGCAGTACACACTCGTTATGCGCTCCTCTCTAATGGCGGTCTATTGCTTCGTCTCCAATTTTCTTCCCTCTGTATTTTGCACTGTGTTAATTAATCTGTCAAAATCCCTTCTCTTCAACAGTGCTTCTTGTATTTATATGGCTGTTTTAATTTATTCCCGTTAAACACAAGTTTTCTTCTATTGAAATGTGTTCCTTAAAGTACCGACAGTGAGTTGTCCTTGTGTCCTTTTCTTTTGCAGGCTTTTTGTCATCTTGTGATTTTGCCTTTTACGTTCCAGCAGCTAGTTGCTCCCACAACTAAATTCCAGCAGATGCTTTATCTTTGAACTATACCACCAGCTGATAGCTTTTACTTAGCACAACAGCTGCTTCAAACTCTTCTTTGCGCTGCAGCTGATTTATACATCTTGTTAGAGCAACAGCTGATTCATGTTTTCCAGCAGCTGGTTTAGTAATTCCAGCAGCTGTTACATTGACGCCCAACAGCTGGTGTAACTTTGTTTTAGCGCTCCAGACGTTGAATCATCTTCTTCTCATCGCCATAATTGATCCTACTATGTGACAGCTGATTCAACATCTTCGCGCAACATCTGTTTCGGCTTCTGTTGATCTTTTGCTGATTTATTGTTCTTCACGACTTCTGCTGATTGATTCATCTACTGATTTTATCATGCACTGTTTTGCTACTGGTTGTATCTTCGATTCATCAACTGTTCAACTTCTTCTGTTTAACTACTGCTTCGCTCACTTCTTCACAATTCTCTGTTTGACACTACTTATATTGCTTCTTCTCAACTGCTTGCATCTTTTCTTTTCCTCTGTTTCAATTCTTTGTAGGCTACGTCTGTGCATCTTCTTTGCGTCTGGTCCATTTATCAAAACGTCTGGTTAATTTATCCTTTGCAATCCAAAGTCTGGTTTTCTACTGTGCAATTTCAACATTTGGTTTTCTACTGTGCAATTGCAACGTCTGGTTTTATACTGTGAGTTGCAACGTCTGGTTTTATACTGTGCAATTGCAACGTCTGATTTATTTTCCTTAGCGCAAGACCAGCGTCTGGTTTATCTTGTTCTTGCGCTGCGTCTGATTTTTCATATTCAGGAGACGACTGGTTTTTATTTTATCTTCTGCGTCTGGTATTTTCTTTAGCTACTGCTGCGTCTGGAATTCTTCAGATTTCAACAACTGATTGTTCCAGACTTCATTTCAACTACGTCTGGTTTTTCTTCTCTGCGCAATCATCATCTGTTGATTCACTTCTTTCAATTCTTCCAGATTTCACCTGTCTTTTATCTTTAAATTCAGACTTCTCTAGTTCAACGCCTTCTTCCAGACTTCAATTGATTTTTCTTCAATTTACTTCTTCGCGTATGTGAATGCAGATTTCTACCAGACCAGATTTCTTCCAACTTTTCTCGTTAACTTCATTCCAACAGTTCTTTTCCAGATTTCTATTTCTCTTTACTCGAACAGACTTCTTCAAAGTTTGCTTCAATCGGACTTGTCCTATATCTTCAAATCAGACTTCACCTATTCACGCCAAATCAGACTTCTTCTATCTTCAACATCTAGCGTTCCAGATTTTCCACTGTGCAACTCAATACTGATTTTCATGTTCACTTCAACTACTGTTCACATTTCAATATTCAACGTTGCTTATTGCAATATCTTCCGAACAGATTTCTGCTGTTATCAACAGATTCTTCAATTCACTTCACATCACCTTATTTCAGACTTCAACTGTTTTTAGCGCACTATACTTTTTCCTGTTGATATATGCACACTTCGTAGAATTGTTAGAAACAGAGTAATAGGTTTTGTGTAATTAAAAACATAGATCCAACATGATCGCTCACTCAACAGCTGATCCCTGAATCAGTAGTTGGATACGCGCACAACCCAACAGCTGAGTCCTAGCGCTAAACCAAAACGCTGTCGTTCCAACTAATCCAAACGACGACCTACCAAAACCCGCTACTGAAAACACGCTGCTGCTCCAAATGTTTCATCGCGCTTCAACTAGTACGTAACATCTGAAAACAATTACTCGCTGCTGATGCAACACTTGAACAGATGTCTCCACGCAACACCTGATATCTTCACGCAGCTGGATTCAACACTTAAACAATTTCGACGGCTACTCCAAGCACATCGACTCACAGCTGGTTTAAGGCAGATTCTTCCAAACCCAAAATCTGATACAAAATATACGGGTCTCACATCTCTCCCCACTAAGACACGATTTCGTCCTCGAAATCAACAAGTCCATGAACAGCTCAACTGAACCCAGGAGTTCAAGATAATTGGAAACAAGCTACTCCTGGAATCTATTACAAGTCTTACTCAAACAGATGCGGCCATTCACGCTGCATCTTCTCTTCCAGTTCTCAGGTGGCTTCTTCTCTACCATGACTGAACCATCACCAACGGAATGGTTTTATTCCTCAACTGCTTCTCCTTCCTATCCAAAATCTGCAAAGGTTACTCAACGTAACTCAAAGTCTGATCAAGCTCTACCTCTTCTGTTCCCAACACATGAGACGGATCTGGCTCATACTTCCTCAACATGGAAACATGAAAAACATAATGTAGAGAAGACAATTCTGCTGGAAACAACAGCCGATAAGCTAAAGAGCCAATCTTTTCCACAATCTCATACGATCCAACATAATGAGGAGCTAACTTACCCTTCAGACCAAATCGCATAACACTATGGAAAGGAGAAACCTTAAGGAAAACATGATCACCAACCTGAAACTCTAAAGGCCTACGCCACTTATTCACATAGCTGGCTTGGCGATCTTGTGCAGCTTTCATACGCTGACGGATTAGATCCACTTGATCCCTCATCTGCTGCACAAACTCTGGAGAAGACAGCTGTTTCTCCCCCACTTCTTCCCAACACACAGGAGATCTGCACTTCCTGCCATACAACGCCTCAAACAGTGCCATACCAATCGTCACCTGGTAGCTGTTATTATACGAAAACTCCACTAAAGACAGTGAATCCTTCCAGCTACCACCAAAGTCCATCACAACAGCTCTTAACATATCCTCCAAAATCTGGATAGTTCGCTCAGATTGGCCATCTGTCTGGTGGTGATACGCTGTACTCATAGCCAACCTGGTACCCAAAGCTGCTTGCAAACTCTTCCAAAACCTGGAAGTAAACCTCGGATCTCTGTCTGAGACTATCGACACAGGAACACCATACAGACGCATATAAAATCTATGTACAGCTTCACCATTTTCTTCAAAGAGAACGACATACCATAGGGAAGAAGTGCACAGACTTCGACAATCTGTCTACTACCACCCAAACAGCATCGCATCCTCTGTTGGAACGCCTTCCAGCTACCACCAAAGTCCATCACAACAGCTCTTAACATATCCTCCAAAATCAGGATAGTTCGCTCATATTGGCCATCTGTCTGGGGTGATACGCTGTACTCATAGCCAACCTGGTACCCAAAGCTGCTTGCAAACTCTTCCAAAACCTGGAAGTAAACCTCGGATCTCTGTCTGAGACTATCGACACAGGCACACCATACAGACGCATATAAAATCTATGTACAGCTTCACCATTTTCTTCAAAGAGAACGACATACCATAGGGAAGAAGTGCACAGACTTCGACAATCTGTCTACTACCACCCAAACAGCATCGCATCCTCTGTTGGAACGAGGCAGATGCGTCATAAAATCCATCGCCACATGCACCCAATTCCACTAGGGCACTTCCAAACTCTGCAATAGACCACCAGGTCTCATTCTTCAGCTTTTACTTGCCGACATTTCAGACAACGGGATACAAAATCAACAACATCACTCTTCAAACCTGCCCAACTGTAATGCTACTTCAAGGCATGATATATCTTCCTCACGCCAGGATGAACACTGTATCTACTGCAGTGCGCTTCTCTCAAAATCTGTCCCTTCAAGTCTATGAGGTTTGGCACAACCAGCCGGCCACGGAACCTCAAACAACCATCAGACGAAACAGAAGAGTCCTCAAGTTGTCCAGCTCTTACCTTCAGCTTTAACTCATAGATGGAAGGATCTGTCATTTGAGCAGCTCTAATGCTCGCAACAACCTGTGGCTCAACTTGAAAAGAAGAAACCACAACATAATCCTCAGCTGGGTAAAACCGCCAACAGTAGTGCTAAGATGCTCACGGTCCTTAGAAGAATACAACGACGCAAGCATCGTTCCTTGAGCCTTTATGCTCAATGCATCAGCAACTACATTCACTTTCCCAGGCTGGTATTGGATCTCACACTCAAAATCCTTGAGCAGCTCCATCCATCTACATTGTCCCATATTCAAATCTGGCTGCGAAAACATATACTGAAGGCTCTTGTGGTCGGAATACACTACAAACTGCTCGCCATACAAATAATGACGCCAAATCTTCAAAGCAAAGACTACAGCTGCTAGCTCCAAATCATGAACTGGGTATCGAGTCTCATGCGGTTTAAGCTGCCGCGAAGCATAAGCGATGACCCGACCATGCTGCATCAACACACAGCCCAATCCATTGAGCGAGGCATCTGAACATACCATGTAACCACCTGAACTAGACGGCAAGGCTAACACAGGCGCAGATGTTAACTTCTCTTTGAGCAACTGAAAGCTGTTCTCACATTGCTCAGTCCAAATAAAACGCTTGTACTTCTGGGTTAGCTGTGTCATTTGCTTAGCTATACTAGAAAATCCTTCGATGAAACGACGATAATAGCCAGCCAGACCCAAGAAACTATGAACCTCCGTCACACTCTTGGGGCGTTCCCAATTGACAACAACTTCTACCTTACTGGGATCAACCGAAATCCCATCTGCTGAAATTACATGACCCAAAAACACCACAAGATCCAGCCAAAACTCACACTTAGAAAACTTAGCATACAGCTGCGAGTCTCTAAGCGTCTGAAGAATAACTCTCAAATGCTCCTTGTGCTCCATAGGAGTCTTCGAATACACCAAGATGTCGTCGATGAACACTATCACAAACTGATCCATGAATTCTTGAAAGACCCTATTCATAAAGTCCATGAAAACTGTTGGGGCATTCGTCAAACCGAAAGGCATAACCAGAAACTCAAAATGCCCGTACCTAGTACGAAAAGCAGTCTTCGCAACATATTGATCTATTATCCTCAGCTGATGGTACCCTCAACGCAGATCGATTTTTGAATACACAGCAGAGCCTTGCAGCTGATCGAACAAGTCATCGATCCTAGGCAACGGGTACTTATTCTTAACAGTAGCCTTATTCAGCTGGCGGAAATCGATGCAAATTCTCATTGTGCCATCCTTCTTCTTAACAAACAAGATAGGCACTCCCCACGGCGACATACTGTTGGGGAACCATGGCGGATCCGGATCATGCCTCCCGGCGAGGCAGCGGAAGAACAAAAATTTGGGCCGGGAGACGATCAATACAATTCAAACACAATATGACCATTCATAGGGTGGTCCTCGGGGTTACCTTTCTGACGTCTAGACGCCTGGCTCCGACCAGTTTCACGAGGAAACCGGCACTTCATGGTAGGCGGTGGTATATTACGTCAATCAGGTCCACGATCGGAAACGATCTCCCTCCGATCAGCCTGCACTAGAAGACTGATGGATTTTATCACCAACGGATTCTCCTCGTAAAGTTGGCCGGAACAAATTACGGCGAGAGAGGCGGCGGCGACGGCGGCGGCGTGAGGAGAGGAAGGGAGGCGGCGGCTTTTAGAGAGACTAGGGTTGTTATGATTGTGTAGTGTTTTATGATTTAGACCTAAGTCTACCTTAAGTAGACTTAATGATGGACTTGGACCGGCCCAACGGGCCCGGGTCCAACGGATGAACATCATTAAGTAGACTTAATGATGGACGGGTACAGCTAGCCGTGCGTCCACAACCATTGTGGCTCCGGAATCACAATTCCGGACTTGCACATCGGATCATGGTAAGAGCGTCTAGCAACATCGCCCCATGATCCCCTAGGTATCACTGATAGTGCCTGTAAGAACCAGTTGGTCGTGGTTAGCGTACAGTACGATCCTTTCAATCCATATATCCCGATCAGATCAACGACCATTGGTAAATCGAGAGTCGCTATAGATCCGATAGCTATGCATACATCTTGGAGATCGAATAGTGACATCACGAGGGTAACTAGGTAAACATATTTACCTAAAACACTTCTAGTACTCTGGCCAGAGATTTATACACTATTATCCCCTCAGATAGCATAGGATATCCACGCATGTCTGCGAGCGGTTAATCCTCGACAACGATGCATCGACTCCTATATGCATCGGGGCCTCACCCAATCCCGCCGCCTAACGACCCCAAGTGAGTCGGCAAACGGGTCAAAGTGAGACGCCTATCATGTAGAGTCTCAATGAAGTTTCGAGTCGTGAGGACTAATCAGTACAACCAAGACCTCGGACTTGTCCACTCGATAAATGGTAACCACTTTGAAAGTCCGAACGAGGATAGTTCGATAGATCACCAGGTCACTATCTATCTGCATGCTCAGAACATCACAATGTTCCCTACCAATGAAACATGGTACTTCGCATCGCAGATACTAGTCTCAAGCTCGGGCGGCTTTATTCTCATTTTGACGGTCCAATCGACTAGGAACATGTTCAGAATACACAGTGACTATTAGCGACAAAGGGTACTTATTCTTCACTGTCTCCTTATTCAACTGTCTAAAATCGATGCACATCCTCATCGACCCTTCGTTCTTCTTTACAAACAATATAGGCGCTCCCCACGGAGACATACTCGGCCTAATGAATCCCTTCTCTAGCAAGTCGCTAAGCTGAACATTAAGGTCTCTCAACTCAGCAGGCGCTAAATGATACGGAGCTCGAGAGATCGGAGCTGTACCAGGTACAAACTCAATACTGAAGTCTATCTCTCTCTTCGGAGGAAAACCAGGAATCTCCTCCGGAAACACATCCGAGAAATTGTGCACAACGGGAACATCACTAAGCTCTACGTGCGAAGAAGAAGACGCATCCAAATCATAGATCATAAATCCAGCATTCTCCAACGACAATAGGCTAAACATCTCCATCGCAGAGACTAACGGAATCTTCGACTGGGAATCATGGCCATAGAAGTTCCACTTCTCGCCCAACTGAGCGTAAAACGCACTAAGCCATGGAAAACAATCCACCGAGGCCCTATTCTTGATCACACATCCATCCCCACGATACAGTCAAAATCCCACAAAACTAACCTGATCAGGTTCGCCACTAAAACGTTCTCACCGAACCTAAGAATGCCATCCAACACAACTTCTTGGGAGTGTAGGCTCGCGCCAGCGGGAGTTGCGACAGAAAAAACAACGCGCAACACAGTGGTAGACAGACCACGCTCAATCACAAAAGCATCAACAATAAACGAATGCGATGCGCCAGTATCAAACAACACACGCGCAGGAAAATCGAAAACAAGGCAAGTACCTGAAATAACTCCGCTTGGAATGCCCTCCGCCTGCTCCCTCGTAATGGCATTCACTTGAGCTTGATGGGGAACAGCGAAATGCGATTGGGAAGACTGTCCGAAACGCGACGGACCAGGCTGCTGAAACGGCCTATACTGAGTCTCTCCTAATCTCTGCTGCTGCTGCTGAAAACCACGACCCCTAAACGATCCACCACGTCCCTGCTGTGGTGCTACAGCTTGCTGATATCCAGCTAATGGACACACTCTCGCAAAGTGCCCATACTGACCACAAACGTTGCATGATCCTTGCACACCAACACACTGCGTCGAAGGGTGCTTAACACCACAAAAACCACAATACTCCACCTTGTAACCACTGCTGCTTGAACTACCAGAACCAGAACCTCTTTTCTTCTTGAACTGGTGGCCACGAGGCCTAAACCTCTGGCGTCCCGACTGCTGAGCCAACTGCTGCTGTGGGGAAGGCTGAGACGACTGAGACGCTGGGAAGGTTGCGCTCCCTGAACCACTGGACGACTACTCTGCGCCACCTGCGGCCTACGAGATCGACGGTTCCTAAAACCTTCCTCGATATCAATCGCGCAATCCACAGCCTCTGCATAGCTCTTCGGTTTACTTGACAGCACCAAAGAGTACAACTCCTCGTTCAGCCCTTCAAGAAACTTAGTCCTCTTCGCCCTCTCTCGGCCAGCTACATGCGGCACATACACTAGAAGGGAAGAAAACCTACGGGCATACTCTCTAGCAGACATACTGCCCTGCTCCAAGTTGTCAAAATCACGCTCTCGTGCGTTCACATAGGACTCCGAGACATATTCCTGACGGAATGCGATGCAAAAATTGTCCCACGAGATCCCTACACCAGTCTCTTTCAAAGTCTTCGAAGCGCCTCTCCACCAACGCTCCGCACCTTTCCTCAGTTGGAAAGTCACCACACTCAACCTAAGCACATCATCGTACTGAACACGGTTAAACAAACCTGTGATGTGCTGCAGCCACGAATATGCATCCTCACTAGACTCATCCCCATTAAAAACTTGGGGACTCATACGATGGAACCTCGCCATCACCAGTTCCATTCTATCCATGCGGGCTGCCAACTCGTCAACCTCTTCTTCACCCTATCTATCGCGCTCACGAAATGGAAAACTGCACTGATCCTCGTTCTGACCTCCAGATTCATCCTAAAACTGACCTCTACCTCTACCCCTACATCTAGGCGGCATCTAAGAAGGCACCAAACAGGATAAGATCATACAGAACAGATACATCACAAAATAATATGCAACACATAGATCACATAGTCAAGCACATGCAACACACAACACTGTGCCTAGACTCAAGTGTGATCAAACAGAATTAAGCTTATTCCAAGCTTAAGATCTGATACCAAAAATGTCAGGCATCGTGCAAAACTCAGAGATAAACCACGCAAAAGCATAGCGGAAGCAATAAAAAGTGGCTTAAATTTTTTCTTGGCCTGACGGTTTTAACAGATAATTTAAAATAGCACAATACTTAAAATAATCCCAGTTTACATTAAGAAATACGACAGTACAACAATTACAAGTACTAGCAACAATATAACAGCTGACAAAACTACAGCTGAACAGAAACTAAAGCACATGGCATTCCCCGGCTGACAGCACTAGTACATATTATGCTATACGCTAACTGGGGCACTCTATCCACCACCTGGGGCACCACCTGCTGGATCAAAGCCACGACCAACTGTGAATCCTGGAAAACCTGAACAACAAACATGCAACAACACAACTGCCCCAGAGGGACCTCGAGGTCAAACCCCAGTACGGAGAGCAATAAATACAGCAAACGAAAAGCAGTAGATAACATGCACATGCTATGCAAAGGATCAAGGATACGACCGAGAACTGGGAGCCAAGGGATCTCAACGACAACTCAACAGCTGGATAACAGCAACTGAACAGCTGGAGCGGATCAACTGAAAGACAGTAGTGACCACAAGGTGCAGGAGTATATGGGAGCTACCCAATCATCTCCAAACATTGTACCGGATGCAAAACATACAACTCCACCTGTTGTTGCCTAGCTGATGAGATGTGGGACCTACCCACTCCGCTCATAGTGGCTAACAGATCCCAGCAGGGAGATGAGAGCACGGTATTGTTGCTCACCCTCAAGCACTGAGGCATGCGGGAGTTACCCGCTTGTCCCCAGGCGTAGCATCACAGTACACACAAATCTGAACAACAAGGTACAGCTGACAGAACAGAGCTCAACAGGAAAGTATGCGTGTATGCAAATGCAACAGCTGATATTATAGCACATGCACAATAATAACAGCAGAAAGCATACACAACAAAGCACATAATCAACATTCAAGCCACAGCTGTAACAAAGCTCAACATCCGTACCTTAACTTCTGAGTTATACTTAGCACATGCAGTTTGCCACAATGAAAGTCCTAGTAACGCAGATCTACCACCTGCTAATCCAATACAACAACTGCTCAAGGACTACAACTCAGAAACACATCAGCTGGGAGCTACGACTCCACCAGCGCTAGATCTACCTTTCTATCACAACGAAAATCTCTAACAAAGCTTAGACGTAGAATCTTTACTTACCCCAAAAAGCTAGGATAGGATTCTAACAGACTAGAGAAGGGAGATGTCTCTGCGATCCTCTTCCAGCTCCTCCGCTGCCTAAGAAAAGGGTAATAGACGAAACGCCTTAGCAAGAGGAGTCCAACGCTACCACTCTCACTCTCGTCGGAGCTGTCCACCTACGGCAATTGAAACGAAGAATCTTACTGTGAATAGTAACTAGGGTATCTTGACAAGATAAGGTTCACGGGAAATATTTCTAAATGTCGGGGAAACAATAATTGAACGCAAGGACCAAGTCCTCTATTTAAAGTCACAACTGAATACTGGGAAACAGATTCACCGAAAATATTAGCATCGCAACTGATATCCCAACCAACAGCTGAATCTCGCATCAGCTAAATCCTTACGTCGATACCACCCTCAACTAAATCAAACGACATCGCAGAGGGACACGTCACCTGCTACCTACTGCTGATCGATTAACCAACATCTGATCGCTCACTCAACAGCTGATCCCTCAATCAGTAGTTGGATACGCGCACAACCCAACAGCTGAGTCCTAGCGCTAAACCAAAACTCTGACGTTCCAACTAACCCAAACGACAATGTACCAACACCCGCTACTAAAAACACGCTGCTGCTCCAAATGTTTCATAGCGCTTCAAATAGTACGTAACATCTGAAAGCGATTACTCGCTGCTGGTGCAACACTCGAACAGATATCTCCACGCAACACCTGATATCTTCATGCAGCTGGATTCAACACATAAATAATTTCGACGGCTACTCCAAGCACATCGACTCACAACTAGTTTAAGGCAGATTCTTCCAAACCCAAAATCTGATACAAAATATACGGGTCTCACATCTGACACAAGAGCTGAATGTTCAAATCATCAATTGGTATCCAGACCAGCTCTAGATGTGCAAGAAGATTCTACATATCAATTAGTAGCTGAACCAAATCTGGAACAACAATCTCATCAATTGGTGTCAGATAATCCAGATCAATCCAACCAATCGAACATCCAAGCTGAACAAGGAACAAATCCCATCGGATCTGATCTTCGGTGGAATAGAAATCATCCACCCGAGCAGATCACAGGTAACATTCACTCTTCTGTTCGCACACGAAGCCAGCTCATGCATGATCACTTTGATTCAGCATTCATATCACATATAGAACCAAAGCTGATAGAAGAAGCCTTAGCTGACCCGATCTGGATAGATGCAATACAAGAATAACTTAGTCAATTTAAAAGAAATAATGTATGGCAACTAGTTCCCAGACCTACTAATCATTCAGTGACAAGAACTAAATGGGTCTTTAGGAACAAACTGAATGAAGATGGCGTAGTTTTTAGAAACAAAGCTAGACTGGTAGCACAATAATTTAGACAGATGGAAGGCATAGACTTTGATGAGACCTTTGCACCAGTAGCTATATTAGAAGCCATTCGCATGTTTCTTGCATATGCTGCATATAAAGACTTCAAGGTCTTTCAAATGGATGTGAAGAATGCCTTTCTTAATTGCATCTTAGCAGAGGAAGTGTATGTTGCACAACCTCCTGGCTTTGTAAATAATACACATCCAGATCACGTTTACAAACTGGATAAAGCTCTATATGGGTTGAAGCAAGCACCCAGAGCTTGGTATGATACACTTTCAAAATTTCTTATCGAGCATGATTTCACAATAGGAACCGTTGATAAGACCTTATTTAAATTTGTCAAATCTGATCATGTCCTATTGGTACAAATTTATGTAGATGATATTATATTTGGGTCAACTAATCCCAAGCTATGCCAGAAATTTTCTAAGTTGATGCAGGACAAGTTGGAAATGAGCATGATGGGTGAGCTGACGTTCTTTCTGGGATTACAAGTGAGACAACTTGACAATGGGATCTTTATCAATCAAGAATAATACACGAAAGAACTTCTAAAAAAATTTGGTATGGACAATTGCTCAGCAGCTGCGATCCCAATGAGTGCCTCCAACAAGTTAGATAAAGATGAAGTTGGAACTGCCATAGAAGTATCTTTGTATCGGTATCATTGACTCTTTGCTATACCTAACAGCTAGCAGACCAGGCATCATGTTGGCTGCCTGTATGTGTGCTAGATTTCAAGCAGAGACTAAACAATCGCATTACATAGCTGTAAAACGGATTTTAAAGTATTTAAAAGGAACTTCCAATGTGGGTCTTTGGTATCCCAACTCCAGCTTTCAACTAATCGGTTATAGTGATGCAGACTACGTAGGTTGTAGAATTGATCGTCGTAGCACAAGTGGGACTTGTCAATTCTTAGGAGATCGATTGATTTCATGGTTCAGTAAGAAGAAGACCTCAATTGCAACGTCCACAGTTGAAGCAGAGTATATAGCGGCTGGAAGCTGCTGTGCTCAGATCTTATGATTCAACACCAGCTCAAGGACAACGACATTGATGCTTCTGAAGAGCCTATTCTCTGTGACAATACCAGTGCCATCGCGATTATCCAAGATCCTGTGCTGCACTCAAGAACCAAGCATATTGACATCAGAAATCATTTCATAAGAGATCACGTGCTCAAGAAGGACTTTCGGCTGGAATATGTGCCAACAGATCAACAAGTTGCTGATATCTTCATGAAACCTCTACCGGACGCTAAGTTTTCATATTTTCGAAATATTCTTGGTCTCTTAGAACTGCCTTGATTTATCTCTGTGCTAACAATTGTAGGTTGCATAGCTTTCGTTTAATTTAGATCTGAATCTACTGTTCAGGGGAAACAATGGGGATTTTCAGATTTGGTAAACATTCAGACTTGGGAGAACCTCAGCTTTAGGGGGAACAACAGATCTGGGTTAATAAGCGCTGAGTCAGCTGAATGAGCGAGATCTGAACCTACTCAGACTTCGCGTATATACAGCTGATGCTTACAAGAGAACAGATCTGGTAGTACCCCAGCTGATATAACAAAACAGATATAAGGGTGTGACATGTTAAGAAAATGGTGCTTGTTTTAACTTATTTAATACGGGTAAAATTTTAGAAAATGTTTTCAAAAATCTTTTCAAAATCTCTTAAAAATCTTTTCCAAATCTGATCGCTCCATCGGATGATTGACACGTGTGTTTTCATTATGTGAAACGTCACATCCACATTTTATCTCTCACTTTTTCACATTCCTCGCTTATATTACGACGTTTCCTTTCTCACTAACATTTACCTTGCGAAATATTGCTATTGATATCTCTTGCTATTATCGCTTTATTCTTTGCAGATTATCTTTGATTTCAGCGATTCCGTTTCTTCAACTATCAGAAATGGCCTCTGCTTTGATCAACAATGCTAGCCAGATCTACTTTGACTCAGTCTTTGTGATGGAAAACAAAGGCATGGTTAAGATGTTTAAGTCCCTAGAGTCTTATGGACTCAAAGGGTTCCTAGGATGCTCTTCAGCGAGCTGCGTTGGTGGAGTTCTTTCAGAATGCTTCTATGCAGGATGACAAAGTGGTTAGTACAGTTCAGGGAAAGTCCATTGAGTTTACTGAGGAAGTGTTTGCTGGAACGTTTGAGCTCCCGACGGAGGGATTGACTGATATGAGTGATGTCCCAAAAGATTTGGTGTTTGATGCAAGGACTGCATTTTCTTATGATGGTGAACAGCTGAACACCTCTTGCAAAAAGCGGGGAATGAAGTTTAAGTTCCGTCTGCTGAATGACATATTGGCTAAAATAGTGACTGTGAAAGCTAGTTCCTTTGATGTCGTCACCCATGAGAGATTCCTGATGAGGTCTGCCATCCATGGTGGAGTGTCGGATCTGGATAACAGATCCAGATCTGAGTTTTGAATTATACAAAAATTGAAATTGTGTTTCTAATGTTTCTACTAAGTGTGCAGATGTCAGCTGGATTAGCAACATAGGCAGAAGATAAGAGAATTGAAGATTGCAGTAGTCGTGACGTCATCCAAGTGTATTGAAGATTTCAGAAGTCGTGACGTCATTGAGAGTTTCGCAGAAGATAGAATTGAAGATTTCATCAGTCGTGACGTCATCCAAGCTTATTGAAGATTTCAGATGTCGTGACGTCATCGAAAGCTGGGCAGCAGTGAGATGTATCAGAAGATTTCAGAAGTCGTGACGTCATTGAGAGTTTCGTAGAAGATAAGAGAATTGAAAATTTCAGCAGTCGTGACGTCATCTAAGCATATTGAAGATTTCAACAGTCGTGATGTCATCGAAAGCTGAGCAGCAGTGAGATGTATCAGATCTGATACAGTAACTCAATCAGATTTGATACTATAGCAGACCAAGAGCTGAAAATAGTAAATCGCATTTTCGGAGGCCTAAACGAAGGAATTTGGCCGAAAAGCAGCTTAGGTCACGAGCGAAGCTGGTGAGTCTTGTTCGTTGGACCATTTCGGAGGGAATAGCACAGGTCTCATGTGAAAATGTGAAGTCTGATCAGATGTTGAAGACAAGAGAAGTTGAGATCTGATGTGAAGAGAAGTTTGTTCAGCAGTGAAGAGAAGTCTGTTCAGCAATGAAGAGAGTGGAAGACGTTATCAGATGTCAATCTGATGTGAAGAAAAGATGCAAGCAGAAGCTGATCAAAGATCGAAGACTAGTTCAGATGTGAGCAGAAGCTGATTCAGATGTGATAAAGAACATTCAGAGGCGAAGCAGTTGACGAATCAGATATGAAGATTAACTAGAGCATAGAAGTCAACTGCTGAGCCTATTCAGATGTGAACATATCAGACTTTTCAGACGTTAACAAAACTTATTCAGAAGTCGACAAAAGTCTGCAAAAGCCTGAAAATAAAGGACACAAGGACAACTCTGTCGGTACTTTACAGAACACCTTTCAACGGGATTTATACAAGCAGAGGATTGATGAAGATGATGATGTTGATTTGATGATGCAACGATTTCGATTGACAGGAAGAAACACATAAAGGTGAAGCAGTCGACCACCATGGAGAAGAATCTAATTGCAAGTGTCGACTGCTGAACCTTATCAGCTTTGTAGAAGCACTTCCTTGCTGTGTGAAGATTCAATATTCGAGAGTATAGCGTTCACTGTAAATCTCACACACACAAAGATTCACTCACACATATATTTACGAGAGATGTGCGATATAGAATAGTGAGTGAATCAAAACCCAAACCAAACATCAAATCCCGTCCAAGCACGAAGACGTTAAACTCTGTGTATGTAGCCTTTCTCACTGAGGCATAAAAGAAGTGATTGAGTGAACACAGCAGAGAGCTGGTGTAGAGTCTAGGAGTTCAGCCTTGGGCAGAGAATAAGTCCCATCTGAATGGGTTGTACATTCTGATGTATAATCAAAGTCTTATCGTTGATGCCTTCCAGATTTGGAAGAAGGGGAGACGTAGGATTTGATATCCGAACTTCCATAAACAAACAGCTGGTCTATTTATTTACAGCATTCCGCATTTACTGTTAGCACGAATTGCATATTGTTTAAAATTTGTTTTAACGAGTTTTAAAATTAGAGTTCAGTTCTGGATACTTCCGCTTGGTATTTTAATGCCAGTCCAGATCTGTTCTCGGTGCTCAAACGCTCAAGAACATTGAGCTATTGCAGCTCAGTTTTTAAATAGGCATTGTTTTTGTATTAATCGATTCTAACAAGTGGTATCAGAGCAGGTTGTTCTTGAACGAGCATTTATTTTAAAACGCCTGTTGATACGATCAATATGGCTCGAAAAACAGTCCTAGAAGTTCAGAAGGGGGGGTTGAATAAACTCCTTGGTATTTTAAATATTTTCGAAACCTTTAAAACGATTTTTACAAGCACCCTCTTAGCTTAAATCCGAGTTACCAGATTTAAGGTATCTCAGTCTTAAATCATATTTCTCAACTAACAAATATTGTGCGGAAATAAGTTGATTAATCTGTGAACAGTGAAAGCTTAAATAAATGCGATAAGTAAAAGTTCAGGGTCAAGAGTTTGTTTATGAAAGTTCGGATATCAATACCCTACATCTCCCCTTCTTCCTTTTCAGGAAGGTTCCACTAGAAGATTTGATGTTTACAGCCTCTGTAACCACCCAGTCACCGAGCCTCGCTCCAAGTGAACTCCTAGAAACTCCCAACAACACGCAGACGCAGCTGCTGAATACAACACTTAGTATTATTCGAACTGCTTTAAGACAGCCAGTTCGTTACAGACTCAAGAATGAATATAACAATGAAATACAAGTCTATTGAGTGCTGTAAATCTCGAAGGTAATATCTGTGAAGATCAAGGAAGGTGTTCTTCGAGATGGGTTACTGGACTTCTAATAATTTATGCAATATATGCTTTCCAGTAACTTGTGCGAGCTTTTGAAAGATAGTAACGATTGATGAAAAGCTCGAGAGTAATGGAAACGTTGAATAACAGAGTGAAGGCGAGACGAAGAGAGAGAGCTTCTTCAATTCAAATTCCAGCTATTTATACCCTTCGTCCACAACGGTCATTAAATCTCGCCAACAACGGTCATTAAATCTCGCCAAGGAAACAAAATCTCTTTTTGAATATGTGTCCATCGCATATTCTGCTCCACTAGAGGTAAATTGCGCTTCGTCAGAGCCAAAATGTATCCATATT
>KV001280.1:13328-36517 GCA_001598015.1 Dorcoceras hygrometricum | reverse complement strand
ACTGCGTACTATTTACCCAAAATAGCACTGACAGTGTTTCCTTAATTCCTGGCAATTATACGATTCAATCTTCACCATTGATTCTTTCCAATTTAAACATTGATAGCGCTTGAATCGATTCGTCGTTTTTGCGCCTGAAAGTTTTCCCTTTAATACTGTTATTTCTTTCTTGAAGAGGACGACTATTTCATCGCTGAATAGCTGTCACAGCTGAATATATCAAAAGGTGAATGTTGTACAGCTGAATATATCAAAAGCTGAATGTTGTAACAGCTGAAATACTAGCTTCGTTACTCATGTAATCCGTAGTCTGAATAGTTCCTAAATAGTCACAACTGAGTCAAAAGCAACTGTAGCCAACGTCTGAAAATAATCACTACTGAAGTAGATACCCAACTGCTGAATACTTTGTAACATCTGATTGTACCGACTGAAAGCTTCAACATCTGAGATATCCAATAGCTGAATGCTAACCAACAGCTGAAATACTTCAACAACTGAAATAATAACCCGATACCTAGGTGCTTCACCTCAACATCTGAATCAATCCCGAATATCAAGATCTGATAGCTAACAACTGAAGAACTCGATCCGATTATCTGACTCCTTCTACTCAATAACTAACATCTGAATAACAGTTCAATAGCTGAGTACTTGCATCTGAATATGCGAAGCTGTTAATTGCAATGGTTTATTGTCCAGAAGTAATTTTGAATTCAGCACTTGTCATTTTTTTTTTATCACCGAAACTAATAAATTTTATCTTAACAATTTCCAACTTTTTGGTGATAACAAAACTTAGCAGCCTCTAGACTTATGAGGATAGGCAAAAGTGAATTGCGCAAAGTCCGCTGAAATTTTATAAATTTCATTACTGATTAATGTACATAAGATTTGTACAAGAAATAGAAATAAAAGTCCTAAAATTGTATTTTTCCCGAAATCCAATACTCAGCATCTCGCTTGGGCGGTAAATATGGTCCATAATTTATACGACCACCAGATCCACCACCACTTTCAGAACGCCTTCTCTTTGAAGAACCACTACTGTCACCTCTTCTCCTACCATCACCACCTCTGTTACCACCTTCTCTACTGACAGTGTCTCCACCATATCTGCTTGGGTCATCTGCTCTACCATCACTTCCACCACTTGGTCTATTTTGGTCATCAGGAGGCAGTTGAGGGCGGCTGCTGCTACCTTCCCCCTTTTTGTCATCACTTCCCTTAGTGACAAAGGCAAAGAGTTCAGCAAAATGAGCGCCAAGAGAAGCCAATTGTTCCTATGTTTCCCCACGGAAATCCATTAGATCGTTGCGAATATCAACTAATTTATCATCAAAGTCCTTAGATAACACAACCTTGAGATCCTTGACTTTTTTTTGAGTAGCCGCTAAATCTGTCGATAATATGGCATTTTGAGTTCGGTACAGCTTTGAGTGCTAGAGTCAGTGCGTTGTTATCTCAAAGTCCTTAGATAACACAACCTTGAGATCCTTGACTTTTTTTTGAGTAGCCGCTAAATCTGTCGATAATATGGCATTTTGAGTTCGGACAGCTTTGAGTGCTAGAGTCAGTGCGTTGTTATCATTTTGAGCTTCCTGACGAATACTTTTGAACAAATCCCGGAAGGCTTCATTTTGCGCAGTAAGACTATCAAGGAAGACTCTTTCAACGTGATTGATTTTGCACGAAACTTCGCTACGAGCATCACCCGACTTTCGAGAATCCCTCGATTGATTAGCAACAAGTTTGGAGAAAGATTCCCGAAGAGCAGCAAGAGAAGCAGAGATATATATGGCAGAGGAAGGTAAAATAGACTGGGCAAGAGCTGCGTCATCTTCCGTAGATATGTCATTGGCATTGAAGTGCAAGGAAGAATCAGCAGAGGAATCAGAAGAAGTAATTGACTGTACATCGAGAGCAAAGACTGAAGCAATAGAAGTCTGTACACTGGGAGCAACTGAAACTGAATGAGAAACTAACTGTACATCTCTTAAAAACTGATCTGTTCAGAGCAAGAGTGGAAACAAAATTGACGAAATAAGAAAGTGATTTTAAAATAATTTTTAAAATATTTTAATCGTACAGTGAAAAGTTAAAAACACGCGCCAAAAACCTTATGTCGTCACAGCTGGTTTAATATATCGCTGAGGGTAGAATAGGATCTGATCACAAATAAGCATCAGCTGTATATATGTGACATCTGAGTGTATCCAGATCCCACATTTTCAGCTGACGTAGCGCTTAACAATTCAGATCCTGGTTCCCCCTACGATTAAGATCCTCCCAACGCAATATGCTTGCCTCAGCTGAAAG
Source organism: Dorcoceras hygrometricum (assembly GCA_001598015.1). Lineage (NCBI taxonomy): Eukaryota > Viridiplantae > Streptophyta > Magnoliopsida > Lamiales > Gesneriaceae > Dorcoceras > Dorcoceras hygrometricum. The sequence continues at coordinate 34,198 of KV001280.1, read as the reverse complement.
TTTTTGCGTTCCCCCTGAACAAAAGACTCGCAGCTGTTTAAGCAACAACTGTCAACCTGCAAATTGTTAGTGCACAGACATTTCAAGGCAATTCTAATATGTTTCTAAAATAATAAAACTTAGTTTCTGGTAGAGGCTTTGTGAAGATGTCAACAACTTGCTGTTTAGTCGACATATACTCCAGCCGGACGTCTTTCTTTAGCACGTGGTCCCTGATGAAATGATGCCTGATGTCTATGTGCTTTGTCCTTGAATGCAGTACTGGATTTTGGGTGATCGTGATGGCACTGATGTTGTCACAGAGAATGGGCGCTTCAGAAGCATCAATGCCATAGTCCTTCAGCTGGTGTTGAATCCATAGTATTTCAGCACAACAGCTGCCAGCTGCTAGGTACTCTGCTTCAGCTATGGACATTGCAATGGACGTTTGCTTCTTACTGAACCAGGAAATCAGTCGATCCCCTAAGAATTGACAAGTCCCACTTGTGCTTCTACGATAAATCCTACATCCTGCATAGTCTGCATCACTATAACCGATTAGTTGAAAGCCTGAGTCTTTGGGATACCAAAGACCCACATTGGAAGTTCCTTTTAAATATTTCAAGATTATTTTCACGGCTATGTAATGTGATTGTTTAGGCTCTGCTTGAAATCTATCAAACATACAGACAACAAACATGATGTCTGGTCTACTAGCAGTTAAGTACAGCAGCGAGCCAATTATGCCACGATAAAGAGATACCTCAATGGCAGATCCAGCTTCGTCTTTATCCAGTTTTATTGAAGAGCTCATTGGGGTCGCATCTGCTGAATAGTTGTCCATGCCAAATTTATTCAGCAGTTCTTCCGTATACTTAGCTTGGTTAATGAAAATTCCATTCTCCAGCTGTCGAACTTGTAGTCCCAGAAAGAACGTTAGCTCGCCCATCATGCTCATCTCAAATTTGTCCTGCATTATCTTAGAGAACTTTTGACACAATTTGGGGTTAGTTGACCCAAAGATAATGTCATCAACATATATCTGTACTAATAAGACATGATCAGCTTTAACAAATTTGAATAAAGTCTTATCCACTGTGCCTATAGTGAAATCATGCTCGATTAAGAATTTGGACAATGTATCATACCAAGCTCTGGGTGCTTGCTTCAACCCATACAGAGCGTTATCAAGTTTATAAACGTGGTTTGGATAGGTATGATCTACAAGCCAGGAGGTTGTGCAACATACACTTCTTCTGTTAGAATGCCATTAAGAAATGCACTCTTAACATTCATTTGAAACACTTTAAAATCTTTGAATGCTGCATATGCAAGGAACATGCGTATGGCTTCTAGTCTAGCTACTGGTGCAAAGGTCTCACCAAAGTCTATTCCTTCCATTTGCCTAAATCCCTGAGCTACCAGTCTAGCTTTATTTCTAGTTACTATTCCATCTTCATTCAGTTTGTTCCTAAAGACCCATCGTGTTCCTATAACTGAATGATTTGAAGGTCTAGGTACAAGTTTCCATACATTATTTCTCTTAAATTGATTAAGTTCCTCCTGCATAGCTTCTACACAGCTTGGGTGTCATGCCTCGTGCACAAATCAGAGACAAAACACGCAAAACAAGCGGAAGCTACTAAAAAGTGGTTAAAATTTTTGGGCCTGACTAAAAGATAACATAAATTAAAATACAAGATACTCAAAATAATCCCAATTTATAAATCCACAACAGCACAAATATTCAAATACAACAAATGCCCAAGGCTGAATACAACACAAATACAGATGGTCTACAAACTATATAAAACTAAGCATCACTCGAAGTGATACCAGTGTATACAAATACTATATATAACTGGGACACTCTAACCACATCCTGGGGCACCACCAGCTGGATCAAAGACACGGCCAGCGGAATAACCTGGGAAACCAGAACAACAAACAGGCAAACAAACACAACAGCCCCAAAGGGACCTCAGGTTTAAACCCCAGTAAGGAGACAACTATAAAACAGCAATGAATAGCAACAGATATAATGCTAATGCTATGCATGAAGAATAATGCAACAGCCGAAGGCTTAAACCAAGAAAGTGAACCACAGAATTGAACAGCTGACAACAAATTTGCGAAGCATAGTTAATGGCCACTGGTGTGTGTACAAGAACACGGGAATTACCCGCTCATCTTTACACCACACCTGAATACCAAATGCATCAATAACTCAACCTGATGTTGCCCAACCCATGAATTGTGGTAGTTAACCACTCGGCGCATGAGGGCTAACAGACCAGCAGGGAGATGAGAGTGCGGTATTTCTGCTCGCCCTCGCATCCTGGTAAGAAAACATAGTAACAACATAGCACGACTACAACAGCTGAAATGGAAATGATCATGCGTATGCAATGCAACAGCTGAACAGCATATAAAACAACAAGAAATGCACACACAGCAATCAAACATAATATCCATGCTAATTCCAGCCATAATACAAGCTCAACATCCGTACCTCACCAGCTTATGAGCTATAATTACCACACACGGCTGCTACAAAGCAACACATATCTGCCACCTGCTATATCAACACAAGCCACTGCTCAAAAGCCGAAACATAAAATAACAGCAGCTGGGAGCTACAACTCCACCAGCGTTCATCTACCTTCCTAATTCAACGGAAATCTCTAACAAAGCTTAAAGGAAGCATCTTTACTTACCCCAACGAATCTACTGGCACGGCAGGGAACGCTTATGCTAGAAAACTACACAAGGGAGGTATCGTAGCGATCCTCTTCCAGCTCCTCCAACGCTTTCTAAATAGGTATAGAACGAAGCGCCTTAGCGAGAGGAGTCCAACGCTACAACTCTCACTCTCGTCGGAGTTGTCTACCACCGGAAATTAGGACGGACAAGGTTACAGTGAATAGTAACTAGGGTTCGCGACAAGATTTTCTATCTGAAAATATTTCTAAGTATGTGATCTATTAAACAAATTGAAGACCAAGTCTTCTCTTAAATACAATACTCAAACAGCAGATAGAAACAGGACTAGATCCACCGACAAAATCAGTCGTCACAACTAATATTCCCAACCAGCAGGAATCTCGCATCAGCTTTTGCCTATCGCTAGTATAACAACCAGCAGTTGAATATTTCAAACAACGCTAAAGCTAAACGGCGTCGCACCAACTTAACCAAACAACGTCGCAAAGGAACACGTCACCTTGCTACCAACAGCTGATTCACAAACCAGCAGTCACAACGCATTAGATATCTTCAACAGCTGATATCTATCATAACCAACAGCTGATACAAAGCGCTCCACTCACAATGCTGTCGTTCCAACTTATCTAAACAATGTAGTTTCGATGCACGCTAACAAAACCAAAAGCTGGTTCCTGAACACAAAACGTCGTCGCTTCAGAATCCCTTAGCGCTCTCTGCTGAACACCTCAACTAACATACTAACAGCTGATCACTCGCAACAGCTGGTCTCTCGCAACAACTGGATACGCGCTAATACACCAACGACTGAAATATAATGAAGCACTGCTGCTGCTTCCTACCAAAACGCAACAACTGAAATATCAACAACTGACGTGATCACTCAACGGCTGATCCCACTACTACTGCTATTGATTCCAACACTTAGACAAAATCGATGTCTACGCCAAACACATAGACCAATAGCTGGTCCGAACCCGACCAACACCTGATTGCAAAAACACAGGTCTCACATCTCTCCCCCACTAAAACACGATTCGTCCTCGAAATCAAACTCGAGCAACAACTTAACTCACAACCAAGAGTTCAAGATAACTGAGCAAACAATTACTGAAATCTTATGCAACACTCACGCAAACAGATGCGGCCACTCACGTTGCATCTTCTCTTCCATCTCCCAGATAGCTTCTTCCCTACCATGTTTGCTCCATTGAACCATTACTAAAGGAATGGTTTTATTCCTCAGCTGCTTCTCTTTACGATCCAAAATTCGCAAGGGATACTCAACATAACTCAACGTCTGATCAAGCTCAACCTCGTCAGTTCTCAACACATGAGACGGATATGGCTCGTACTTCCTCAACATGGAAACATAAAAAGACATCATGTAGAGAAGATAAATCTGGTGGCAACAACAGCCGATACGTCAAAGGGCCAATCCTCTCAACAATTTCATATGGACCAACATAACGAGGGGCTAACTTTCCCTTGTGTCCAAAGCGCATAACACTGCGAAACGGAGAAACTTTAAGGAAAACGTGATCACCAACCTGAAACTCTAGAGGTCGACGCCTCCTATTTGCATAACTGTCTTGGCGATCCTGGGCAGCTTTCATCCGCTGTCGAATAAGATCCACATGATCCTTAATCTGCTGCACAAACTCTGTGGAAGACAGCTGCTTCTCCCCCATTTCTCCCCAACATACTGGCGATCTGCACTTTCGGCCATACAAAGCCTCAAACGGCGCCATACCAATCGTCACTTGGTAGCTGTTATTGTAGGAAAACTAAACTAAAAACAACGCGTCTTGCCAACTACCACCAAAATCCATTACAACATCTCTTAACATATCCTCCAACATCTGGACAGTTCGCTCAGATTGGCCATCTGTTTGGGGGTGATACGACGTACTCATAGCCAATCTGGTACCCAAAGCTGATTGCAAACTCTTCCAAAACCTGGAAGTAAACCTCGGATCTTGGTTCGAAATGATTGAAACAGGAACACCGTGAAATCTAACCACAAAATCCACATACAGTTTCGCCATTTTTTTCAACGAAAACGTCATACCATAGGGAATTAAGTGCGTAGATTTCGACAATCTGTCGATAACAACCAAATCGCATCGCAACCTCTGCTGGAACAAGGAAAATGCGTCACAAAATCCATCGCTATGTGCTCCCAATTCCATTGGGGCACTTCCAAACTCTGCAACAGACCACCAGGTCTCATCCTTTCAGCCTTAACCTGCTGACAGTTTAAGCAACGAGCAACAAAACCAGCAACGTCACTCTTCAAACCAGCCCACCAGAAGTGCGGCTTCAACGCATGGTACATCTTCCGTGCACCAGGATGAACACTGTGTCTACTACAATGCGCTTCTCTAAGAATCTCCTCCCGAAGATTTATCAAATTGGGCACAACCAACCTACCCTGGAAACGCAAACAACCATCAGAAGAAACAGAATAGTCTTCAAGTTGACCATCCCTGACCTTCAACTTCATCTCGTGGATGGAAGGATCTGTCCCTTGAGCCGCTCTAATTCTCGAAATGATCTGTGGATCAACTTGGAAAGAAGAAACCACCACATAATCCTCAGCCGGGTAAAACTTCCAACCAGTAGTGCTAAGATGCTCACAGTCTTTAGAAACATACAACGACGCAGGCATATCTCCCTGAGCCTTTCTTCTCAACGCATCCGCCACTACATTAACTTTCCCAGGCTGGTACTTGATCTCACAATCAAAATCCTTCAACAGTTCCATCCACCTACGTTGTCTCATATTCAAGTCAGACTGCGAAAACAAATACTGCAAATTCTTGTGGTCCAAATACACCACAAACTGTTCGACCATCCCTGACCTTCAACTTCATCTCGTGGATGGAAGGATCTGTCCCTTGAGCCGCTCTAATTCTCGAAATGATCTGTGGCTCAACTTGGAAAGAAGAAACCACCACATAATCCTCAGCCGGGTAAAACTTCCAACCAGTAGTGCTGAGATGCTCACAGTCTTTAGAAACATACAACGACGCAGGCATATCTCCCTGAGCCTTTCTTCTCAACGCATCCGCCACTACATTAACTTTCCCAGGCTGGTACTTGATCTCACAATCAAAATCCTTCAACAGTTCCATCCACCTACGTTGTCTCATATTCAAGTCAGACTGCGAAAACAAATACTGCAAATTCTTGTGGTCCAAATACACCACAAACTGTTCGCCATACAGATAGTGGCGCCAAATATTCAATGCAAAGACCACAGCTACTAGCTCCAAATCATGAACTGGATAACGAGTCTCGTGCCGTTTCAACTGACGCGAAGCATACGCAATGACTCGTCCATGCTGCATCAACACACAGCCCAATCCATTGAGCGAAGCATCGGAACACACAACAAAGCCACCTGAACCAGACGGCAAAGCCAACACAGGCGCAGTAGTCAACTTCTCCTTGAGCAATTGAAAAGCATTCTCGCATTGCTCAGTCCAAACGAACCTCTTGTCCTTCTGAGTCAACTGAGTCATCGGCCTAGCTATACTAGAGAAACGCTCTATAAAACGACGGTAATAGCCAGCCAGACCCAAGAAACTACGAACCTCAGATACATTCGTAGGTCGCTCCCAGTTCAAAACAGCATCTACTTTACTGGGATCCACAGAAATGCCATCCGCTGAAATCACATGACCCAAAAACACAACGCGATCCAGCCAAATCTCGCACTTAGAAAACTTGGCATACAGCTGCGAGTCTCTCAACGTCTGAAGAACAACTCTCAAATGCTCCTTATGCTCCAAAGGATTCTTAGAATACACCAAGATATCGTCGATGAACACGATCACAAACTGATCTATAAACTCTCGGAAGACTCGATTCATCAAATCCATGAAGACTGCAGGAGCATTAGTCAACCCAAAAGGCATTACCAGAAACTCAAAATGCCCGTACCTAGTACGAAAAGCAGTATTCGCGATATCTTGATCTCTAACTCTCAACTGATGGTATCCTGAACGTAGATCGATCTTCCAATATACAGCAGAACCTTGCAACTGGTCAAACAAGTCGTCGATCCTCGGTAACAGGTACTTAATCTTCACGGTAACTTTGTTCAGCTGACGGAAGTCAATGCACATTCTCATTGTGCCATCCTTCTTCTTGACAAACAAAATAGGCGCTCCCCATGGCGACATGCTAGGTCTGATAAAAAATTTCTCCAGCAATTCATCCAATTGCACCTTGAGCTCTCTCAATTCAGCAGGCGCTAATCGATATGGTGCACGCAAAATCGGAGCTATGCCAGGAACCAACTCAATGCTAAAGTCAATCTCCCTCCTCGGAGGAAAACCAGGAATCTCCTCCGGAAACACATCAGGAAAATGACGCACCATTTGAACGTCGTTGAGCTGCACATGCGAAGAAGAAGATGCATCTAATGCGTAGATCTTAAAACCCACGTTCTCCGCCGGCAACAAGCTGAACAAATCCATCGCTGAGACTAGAGGAATCTTCGACTGAGAGTCAGCACCATAGAAATTCCATTTCTCACCGGACTGAGGCCTAAAACGCACGATCCCATGGAAAAAATCCACGGAGGCCCTGTAACTGGACAGCACGTCCATTCCTCCTATGCAGTCGAAATCCCACAACATCAAACGAAACAAATTCACCACTAGCACATGCTCGCCAAACCTCAGAACGCCATCCAACAAAAATTCTTGGGAGAACAGGCTAGCACCACCTTAAGTAGAAACAGACACCACATCACACATATAAAAGGTATGCAGACCATGCTCGACCACAAAAGAATCAGCAATAAATGAATGCGATGTGCCAGTGTCAAACAACACTCGTGCAGAAAAATCAAAGACAGAACAGTTACCTGCAATCACTCCGCTCGGCGTGCCCTCCGCTTGCTCCCTCGTAATGGCATTCACTTGAGCATGTTGGGGTCCAGGGAAATGCTGCTGAGACTACTGTCCGAAACACGACGGACCAGGCAACTGAAACGGCCTAAACTGCGTCTTTCCAACCCTAGGCTGCAGGAACTGAGGGGACCCCTAGACGATCCTCCTCGACCCTGAGGTGGGGCTGCGGCTTGCTGTGATCCAGCTGACGGACACACCCTCGCGAAATGCCCATATTGACCACAGATTTTACAAGAGCCCTGCACACCAACGCACTGAGACGACAAATGCTTGCCTCCACAGAAGCAACAAAACTCTGCCCTAGAACCACTGCTACTTGAGCTGCCAGAACCAGAAGAACCAGAACAAGACTTCTTCTTAAACTGATGGCCACGAGGTCGGAACCTCTTGCGGCCAGACTGCTGAGCCAACCGCTGCTGCTGCTGCTGCGGGGGTTGATGAGCAGATTGGGAAGAATGCGCTCCCTGAACAGCGGGACGACCCCCTGAGCACCCTGAGGCCTAGCACGCGACCTCCAGTTCCGCAGACCTTCATCGATATCAACATCACTATCCACAGCCTCTTCATAGCTCTTTGGTTTACTCGACAAAATCAAAGTATACAACTCTTCATTCAAACCCTCAATAAACTTGGTCCTCTTGGCCCTCTCCCGGCCAGCTACATGCGGGACATACGCCAAGAGAGAAGAAAACCTACGAGCATACTCACGCACCGACATCGTACGTTGCTCCAAGTTGTCGAACTCCCGCTCACGGGCCTTCACATACGACTCCGGCGTACTCCTGCCGAAAGGCAACACAGAAGCTATCCCAAGAAATCTCCACACCGGTCTCCTCAAGCGTCCTCGAAGCGCCACGCCACCAACGCTCCGCACTCTTCCTCAGCTGGAAGGTCTCCAAACTCAACCGAAGCACGTCATCGTACTGAACACGGTCGAACAAACCAGTGATGTGCTGCAACCACGAATCCGCATCCTCGCTATACTCGTCACCGTTAAAGATCTGGGGACTCATCCGTTGGAACCTAGCCATCACAATCTCCATGCTTTCCACACGGGTTGCTAAGTTGTCAAATTCATCCTCTTCACGTCTACCACGACCACGGGAAGGGAAACTACGCTGATCCTCGTTCTGATCTCCAGACTCGTCCTGAAACTGCCCTCTACCTCTACCCCTACGTCTAGGCGGCATCTCTACGAAGGCACTAAACAGGATAAGGAAACACAGAACAAGAAACAGCATAGAAATCACATAGCACAACCATATGCAGCACATAAGTCACATAGTCAAGCACAAACAACACACCAGTGCACATAAATAATATACATAACTGGGACATTCTATCCACCTCCTGGGACACCATCAGCTGGATCAAAGCCACGGCCAGCGGAATAACCTGGGAAACCTGAACAACAAACAGGCAAACAAACACAACAGCCCCAGAGGGACCTCAGGGTTAAACCCCAGTACGGAGAGCAACTATAAAACAGCAATGAATAGCAATAGATATAATGCTAATGCTATGCATGAAGAACAATGTAACAGCCGAAGGCTACAACCAAGAAAGTGAGCCAAAGAATTCAACAGCTGACAACAAATTCTGCGAAGAATAGTTAGTGGCCACTGGTGTGTGTACAAGCACACGGGAATTACCCGCTCATCTTTACACCACACCTGAATACCAGATGCATCAATAACTCAACCTGTTGTTGCCCAACCCATGAACTGTGGTAGTTATCCACTCGGCGCATGAGGGATAACAGACCAGCAAGGAGATGAGAGTGAAGTATTGCCGCTCATCCTCGCATCCTGGTAAAAAAACAGAGTAACAACAAAGCACGGCTACAACAGCTGAAATGGGAATGATCATGCGTATACAATGCAACAGCTGAACAGCATATAAAATAACAAGCAATGCACACACAGCAATCAAACATAATATCCATGCCAATTCCAGCCGTAATACAAGCTCAACATCCGTACCTCACCAGCTTCTGAGCTATAATTACCACACACGGCTGCTACAACCAAGTCCGAGCAACACAGATCTGTCACCTGCTATATCAACCCAAGCCACTGCTCAAAAGCCAAAACATAAAATAACAGCAGCTGGGAGCTACAACTCCACCAGCGTTCATCTACCTACCTAATTCAACGGAAAGCTCTAACAAATCTTAAAGGTAGCATCTTTACTTACCCCAACGAAACTACTGCCACGACAGGGAAAGCTTATGCTAGAAAACTACACAAGGGAGGTAACGTAGTGATCCTGCGATCCTCTTCCAGCTCCTCCAACGCTTTCTAAGGAGGTATAGAACGAAGCACCTTAGCGAGAGGAGTCCAACGCTACCACTCTCACTCTCGTCGGAGTTGTCTACCACCGGAAATTAAGACAGATAAGGTTACTGTGAACAGTAACTAGGGTTCGCGACAAGATTTGCTATCTGGAAATATTTCTAAGTATGGGATCTATTAAACAAATCGAAGACCAAGTCTTCTCTTAAATACAATACTCAAACAGCAGATAGAAACAGGACTAGATCCACCGACAAAATCAGTCGTCACAACTAATATTCCCAACCAGCAGGAATCTCGCATCAGCTTTTGCCTATCGCTAGTATAACAACCAGCAGTTGAATCTTTCAAACAACGCTAAAGCTAAACGGCGTCGCACCAACTTAACCAAACCACGTCGCAAAGGAACACGTCACCTTGCTACCAACAGCTGATTCACAAACCAGCAGTCACAACGCATGAGATATCTTCAACAGCTGATATCTATCATAACCAACAGCTGATACAAAGCGATCCACTCAAAACGCTGTCGTTCAAACTTATCTAAACGACGTAGTTTTGATGCACGCCAACGAAACCAATATCTGGTTCCTGAACACAAAACGTCGTCGCTTCAGAATCCCTTAGCGCTCTCTGCTGAACACCGCAACTAACATACTAACTCACTCGCAACAGCTGGTCTCTCGCAACAACTGGATACGTGCTAATACACCAACGACTGAAATCTAACGAAGCACTGCTGCTGCTTCCTACCAAAACGCAACGACTGAAATATCAACAACTGACGCGATCACTCAACGGCTGATCCCACTACTACTGCTGCTGATTCCAACACTTAGACAAAATCGATGTCTACGCCAAACACATCGACCAACAGCTAGTCCAAACCCGACCAAAACCTGATTGCGAAAACACAGGTCTCACATTGGGTCTGCTAAGGCTTCATCTATTTGTTTTGGTTCTATATGTGAGATGAAAGCTGAATCAAAATTATCATGCAATAGCTGGCTTCGTGTGCGAATAGGAGATTCGATTTTACCTATGATCTGCTCAGGTGGATGATTTCTATTCCATCGAAGATCAAGTCCAATTGGATTTGCTTCTTGTTCTGCTTGGATTTATTGCTGGATAGCCACTTCTGGATTTTATGATGCCAATTGATGATTAGAGTTGCTGGTTTTTGCGTCAGATGTTGGTCTAGATACCAATTGATGTGAAGTACTCGCAACTGGTGCGTCAGATGTTGGTCTATGTGTGGCAAGATCTGTTTGTGCAACATCTGTTTGTGCAACACCTGTTTGAGCAGCATCTTGTGCATTTGTCGCTTGAGCTCCAACAGCAGGCACACTAGGTAAGATCTAATCCTGCGTTGAATCAACGTTAGTCAAATCGATGACTACTGGATTACCTGTCAGATCTTTTTGAGCTGTGAGACCTGAAATTGTAATAAAGATTAATTGTTGTATTAATCGGTTTTTGAGGAATTCTGGGTGTTCGGAATTCTTTTTGGAGGTTTAGTTTGCATTTTCGGGTCAGAAATCACATTTAGAGCAATTCTGGAAATTTTTGAATTTTCGAGTTTGAAATCTGATTTTTGTGAGAAATCTGATTTTGGTGAGATCGGCTTGGTTTTTGTGAAATCTGTTCGCATTTTGAGAAATCTAGACTCTTGGTGTTGCGGCGTGTTTTGTAGCGAGAGGGATTGATACGCCGTCGTTTGGTGAGGTCCGGATGTCTTGTGAGAATGAGAGATCTGTTGCGCTAGGTGCTGAGATCTGGTCGTAGCGTGTGGTGTAATCTGTGCGCTATTGTGGTGAAAATCTGCCGCGGTTGTCTTGTGAGATCTGCCCTTGTGAGAATGAGAGATCTGTTGCGCTAGGTGCTGAGATCTGGTCGTAGCGTGTGGTGTAATCTGTGCGCTATTGTGGTGAAATCTGCCGCGGTGTCTTGTGAGATCTGCCCAGCATGTTTTGTGTTGAGTGTAAAATGCTGCCGTTTAAATAAGTTGCTACGGCGCCGTTTTGGTGAACGCTGGCGGGAGAGATCTGTTTTGCGAGATTAGCGTTCGAGTGACCAGATTTCAGCGATCAGATTTTAGCGCTTTGTATTTCAGATTTCACCAGCGTTTGGTATTAGCATTTCAGATTTCACCGTGGCGTGCGACATTGTTTTAGCGTTAGCTCTTTTTCCAGCGTTTAGTTTTATTGTTCAGACTTCATCGTGGTTTTAGCGCATGCGTTGGATGGCTTCTGAGATCTGTTTCTGTCGGTGCATATTTATTCAGATTTCATGCGTGTATTTATATTAGAAGCGTTGGCCTTCCATTATTTTAAACCAGATCCCATACTTAGCAAATTTTCTCCCAACTTTCGTTCTTCGCTTCAAACCCTCGTGTACTGTTCACCGTGAGATTATCCGGTGATTTCCCGTCGATTCCGGCCACCATTTTTCACGTTCGAGGTAGCGTTGGAATCCTCTCGTGAAGCTCTTTCATAACATACCCATTTTGGAGGCTGTCGTGGCTGGAGAAAAAGCGCGAAGTTGCTGTTTTACTGCATGCATTTCGCTGTTCAGGTAGCTTTTCAAATTATCTTGGAAATCTTGTTTCTAGACTTGTTTTGAGCTCCCTGTGAAGTTGTATTGTTGGATTTGAGCGCTGGTTTTAGTGTATAGATTCCAGCCGAGAGTTGTTTGTAGTTGGCCGTGAGTTTGTGTTAGCATTTTCCTAAAATCTGTGCACCGTGTATTTTGGCAGATTTTGTGCAGGCCGTGACTTGCTACGTTCCTTTGAGGAATCTGATTGGGTAAATCAGAAATTGGAAGGTACGGATTTGGAGCTTATAAATGCAGCGTGATTATGGCTGGAATAAATTGTGAGATGGCTGTTGTGTCTACCGTGTATATATGCATTGTGATGTTACTGTTTTGAGAGATGGTCGTGGGTTTTGGACGTGTATGCTTGCTGTTGTGATTTTTGTTTTGCATATGGTTATATGCTTGTTATTCCAGCATGTTGCATACACGTACTATCATCTCATTTCAGCTTTTGCAGTCATTGTTTCGTTGTTGTTGCTCTGTTCTTACCAGGATGCGAGGGCGAGCGGAGATACCGCACTCTCATCTCCCTGCTGGGTTTGTTAGCCCCTATGCGCCGAGTGGTTAACTACCACAGTTCATAGGTTGGGCAACAGCAGGTCGAGCTGTTTGATGCATCTGGTATTCGGGTGTGGTGTCAAGGAGAGTGGCTCATTACCACACTTTGAACACACCCCGTGGCCCCTGTTGTTGCAGATTCCGTTGAGCTGTGCATTGAGTTCTTTGGCTCCCTTCCTTTGTTGTAGCCTTCGGCTGTTATCCCTGGTCTCATGCATAGCATATGCATTTTATTCTTGCTGTTTACTGCTGTTTTATAATTGCTCTCCGTACTGGGGTTTGACCCCATGTCCCTCTGGGGCTTGGTTGTTTTCCTTGCCTGTTGTGTTGTTCAGGTTTCCTAGGTTTATTCAGCTAGTCGTGGTACTGACCCAGCTAGAGGTGGCCCAGGAGGTGGTTAGAGTATCCCCATAGCGTATAGCATATATATATGTATCAGTACAGTTAGCCAGGGGATGCCCTACGATTTTGTTGTAGTCTGTTACATTCGGTTGTGGTTGTTACTAGGTATTTGATACATGTTGATGCTGTATTGTTTGTCGTGGGCTTGTAGCCTTTGTTTTGTTGGTTTTGTTGTTAAACTGGGAATACTTTGAGTATCGTACAATTTTAAATTATATTGTTTTAAACCGTCAGGCCAAAAGCAAAAAAATTTTACCCGCTTTTTAGTAGCTTCGGCTTGTGTTTATGTGATTTTACTTTGTTGTGAGCACGAGGCCTGACATTTTTGGTATCAGAGCTTAAGCTGGGATAAGCTCGATTTCTCTGATCACACTTGAGTCTAGGCACAGTGTCGTGTGTTGCATGTGCTTGACCTATGTGATTATGTGCTGCATATTGTTGTGATATCTATGTTGTATATGTTCTCTAGCTTCGGCTTGTGTTTATGTGATTTTACTTTGTTGTGAGCACGAGGCCTGACATTTTTGGTATCAGAGCTTAAGATGGGATAAGCTCGATTTCTCTGATCACACTTGAGTCTAGGCACAGTGTCGTGTGTTGCATGTGCTTGACCTATGTGATTATGTGCTGCATATTGTTGTGATATCTATGTTGTATATGTTCTCTGTTGCCTTATCCTATTTAGTGCCTTCGTAGATGCCTCCTAGACGTAGAGCTAGAGGTAGGGGGCAGTTTCAGGAGACAGAGGGACAGAATGATGATCGGCGTAGTGCTCCTAGTCGTACTCGTAGTAGACATGATGAGGAGGAGGAAGTTGGTGACTTGCCTACCCTTGTGGAGAGGATGGACGTTGTGATAGCGAGGTTTCAGAGGATGAACCCTCAAGTCTTCAATGGCGACGAGTCGAGCGAGGATGCAGATTCGTGGCTTAGGAACATCACTGGTCTATTCGATCGTGTCCAGTATGACGACGAGCTTCGTTTGAGTTTGGTGACCCTTCAGCTTCGAAAGGGTGCAGAGCACTGGTGGCGAGGTGCTTCTAGTACTTTGTTGGAGACCGGCATTGGGATTACTTGGGACAGCTTTTTCAAGACTTTTAGGCAGGAGTATGTTCCTGAGTCTTAAGTGAATGCCCGTGAGCGGGAGTTTGATCATCTGGAGCAGGGCTCAATATCTGTTCGTGAGTATGCTAGGAGGTTTTCTTCTTTGTTGTCATATGTTCCGCACGTTTCTGGCCGGGAGAGGGCCGAAAGGACCAAGAGGACCAGATTCTTAGAGGGTTTGAATGAGGAACTGTATCAGATGGTGTGACAAGCAAACCCAAGACTTATGCTGAAGCAGTTGATAATGCTATTGATATTGAGGAGGGTTTGCGGAGTCGTCGTGCTCGTAGGCAGCAGGTAGAGCAGGGTGGTTTCGCTTTTGGCCTGACGGTTTAAAACAATATAATTTAAAATAATGCAATACTCAAAATAGATATCCCAGTTTAGTAAAAACAACCAACGGTATAGCATAACAGCATCAACACAATAACATGTAACAAATTCCCACAACTCAATACAACAGTAAAGCGCAGGGCATCCCCTGGCTCGGAATAACGATACATATAAATACGCTATACACTACTGGGATACTCTAACCACCTCCTGGGGCACCACCAGCTGGGTTATAACCACGACCAGCTGTAAAACCTGGGTTTCCTGAAAACAACACAAACAAGAAACAAACCAAGCCCCAGAGGGACATGGGGTCAAACCCCAGTACGGAGAGCAACAGATATAGCTTAAAGAATGCATAAGATAAAATGCAGATGCTATGCATGAGACACCGGAAGGCTCGACCAACAAGAGAGCTAAGGAACTCAAGCACAGCTCCAAGAATCTGCAACAACAGTGGCCACGGGGTGTATTCACAGTGTGGTAAAGAGCCACTCGCCGTGATACTACACCCGAATACCAGATGCATCAAACAACTCAACCTGCCGTTGCCTCACCCATGAACTGTGGTAGTTAACCACTCGGCGCATGGTGGCTAACGATCCCAGCAGTGAGATGAGAGTGCGGTATTGCCGCTCGCCCTCGCATCCTGGTAAGAATCAACAACAGCAATACAAGATACGAACAATGGCTGCAATAACAATATGAATGCAATATGGGAAATGCATGTATGCATAACAGGGCAGCTAAACGATCAACAGAAATCACGTATGCACACAGCAACATCCACATCAATGCACAACAGCCATCTAGCATTCATTCTCACGCCACTTTCCAGCTACATCAAGCTCAGATCCGTACCTTATACTTTTGTGCAATAATTACTACAAAACAAACCCGAAAGATCTGGATAGCAACATGCTAAATACACAATACACAGATCTCAAAAGCTGCACAGAAACTCACGGCCAATTACAGAAGCTCACGGCTGGGAGACACGCTCAACCAACGCAATTAATATCGAAAAAACTTACTGGACGCTTAAACCAAGGCTAGGAACAAGATCTCATCACAAGGGAACGAAGTTCTACCTGCACTACAAAACGCACAATCGGACAGCAACTTCGTGTTCCTCAACTAGCCAACCACAGCCTCCAAAAGTCGTATGGAATGATAGAGCTTCACAAGAGGAGTCTAACGCTACCTCGAACGTACCAAACAACGGCCGGAAACGATGGGAATTGCCGGAGAAAAGCGACGGTGAACAGTAACCTAGGGTTCGAAGAGAAGAACACAATCGAGTAATATTTCGCTAAGTATGGAATCTGGGGCTCGAAATCGAAGACCAAGTCTTCCTTAAATACATCTCGTAAAAGCTGGTTAAATCATCCACCGACATAACCAGCAGGCACCAACAACAAATATAACCAGAAGATGCAACGGAACCAGCTGCTGAAATCTCAAACAACGCAAATCAAAACGACGTCGTAGAACACTACCTACGACTGGTTTAAACATCGCGGGAAATCTCCAAAAGCTGGTACCAGCCGCAACATATAAAACGCAGCGTTGCAACTAATCGAAACGGCGTCGCACCGATGACGTCATCAAATCTGGTCGATAACTCTCGTGCAATACCAGCTGCAAGCTACAGTAACCTCCACCAGCTGCAAGGTACAGTAGCGAATAAATCTCTCGCAGTTGGACAACCAGTCGCAACATCCAAACGACGAAGTTTTCTTCTTGCGCTACAGGAATGTTGACCCGCGTTGACATCTGCTTCGGCTGAACAACCAGCACGCACTCACACACGCGATCAGATCTCACACTAGCGCTACACCAAAACGACGTCGCTCCAAATTATTCAAACGACACCGTATCCAACTCGATACAAATACACTAAACCAGCGACTAGTATTTCAAGAGCTACCAGATCTCTCCAAACGACGGTGTTTTGGAATCTCACGCTGCCAAAATAAACGCTACGACTGGATTACACCAATTCGACTAGCTTTCTCAATAAAACTAGCTTTCACACAAAAATCTCAAATACACGAAAACTCCCAGAATTGCTCCAAATTCTATTTCAGACCCGAAAATGCAAACCAAACTTACAAACAGAGATCTAAACCACTAGAAATCTCTAAAAACCGATACATTCCAACAAATAAATATTGATTACAAATCCAGCTCACATTTCTCCCCCACTAAAAAGGATTTCGTCCCCGAAATCAAGCAACAATTCTGTCACAACAAAATAGCAACAACAAGATACAAACAGAACTCGCCCAACACAAGGCCAAGAGTTCAAGATAACTGAGCAAACATATAACAATAACTAGGGAAGAAATACAACCAAAAGCTACAAACTACTGGAAATTTAGCTCAACAGCTACTCAAAGATGCGGCCACTCGCGCTGCATCATTTCTTCCAGCTCCCAAGTAGCCTCTTCCCTTCCATGTTTGCTCCACTGCACCATTACCAACGGAATGGTTTTATTTATCAGTTGTTTCTCTTTTCTGCCAAGGATTTGCAAGGGATAGGGTTTTGATTAGTGTTATATGTCATTATGAAGTTAAGTCTAATTAAATAGACTTGGCTTTAGTCTTGGACCGGCCCAACGGTCCCGGGTCCAAAGTATGAACATTACGTTCATCCCTATCACCGTGACTTCATCGTAACTCCGATCGCCGATCAGGTCGGACCAATCGATTCAGTTTCCAAAACTGAATACTATGATCTGAAAAACCATTTTTCAGAACCCCAGTGCAAAATGAACGTTTTGCCCCTCAACAGCGGGAAATCCCGATTTGACCCCTGTTGACTTTTAGGAAGTCGCACTCCCCAAAATCCTCTTCTCATACTCAACACATTGAGCTCAGTATCCGTGCGGGAATCTCGAATCCAGTACTTGTGTGACCCTCAATGGTTCAGGGATACAGCTAGCCGTGGGCCCACAACCATTGTTGCTCCGGAATCACAATTCCGGACCTGCCCAACGGATCATGGTAAAAGCGTCTAGCAACATCGCCCCATGATCCCCTAGGTATCACTGATAGTGCCTGCAAGAACCAGTTGGTCGTGGTTAGCGTACAGTACGATCCTTTCAATCCATATATCCCGATCAGATCAACGACCATTGGTAAATCGAGAGTCGCTATAGATCCGATAGCTATGCATACATCTTGGAGATCGAATAGTGATATCGCGAGTGTAACTAGGTAAACACATTTACCTAAAACACTTCTAGTACTCTGGCCAGAGATTTTTATACACTATTATCCCCTCAGATAGCATAGGATATCCACGCATGTCTGCGAGCGGTGAATCCTCGACAACGATGCATCGACTCCTACATGCATCAGGGTCTCACCCAATCCCGACGCCTTAAGACCCCAAGTGAGTCAGCAAACGGGTCAAAGTGAGACGCCTATCATGTAGAGTCTCAATGACGTTTCGAGTCGTGAGGACTAATCAGTACAACCAAGACCTCGGACTTATCCACTCGACAAATGGTAACCACTTGCAAAGTTCGAACGAGGGTAGTTCGATAGATCACCAGGTCACTATCTATCTGCATGCTCAGAACATCACAATGTTCCCTACCAATGAAACATGGTACTTCGCATCGCAAATACTAGTCTCGAACTCGGGCGGCCTTATCCTCATTTTGACGGCCCAATCGACTAGGAACATGTTTAGAATACACAGAGACTATTAGATGTGTTTCATGATAGTCGTCATACCCACTATCACATCTAACATACGCCTTAGTGCATTCTAGGTCTTTACTCAACGCAATTGTAAATCATTACACACATAATTAAAGTAAAGAATGACATATAAATAAATGCGAATATCATATATAAAGATTGTTTGTACAAGAGTCTATAAAACCCACACGCCACAAGTTGGCTAGTTGGTCATCTACTCTAACAATGCCATCACATAGCATCGAGCTTTAACCTCGTCGTCCCGCCATTGGTTAAGCGTCATTATACACACAATGAAAGTAAAGAACGCCATATAATAAATGCAAATATCATATATAAAGATTGTCATATACAAGAGTCTATGAACCCACACGCCACAAGTTTGCTAGTTGGGCATCTACTCTAACAATCTCCCACTTGCCATAAAGCCAACTGCTCATCAGACGCAGTCCCATTGTTTTGTGATGTTTTTCAAACAACGGTCCAGAAAAGGGCTTCGTAAGTGGATCAACAACGTTGTCCACAGAGGCGACTCTCTAAACTGCTATGTCACCTCTAGCCACAATATCCCGGATTATGTGATATTTCCTCAGTATGTGTTTGGATCTTTGGTGAGACCTAGGCTCCTTTGATTGCGCAACGGCACCCGTGTTGTCATAGTACATCGGGACTGGACCATCTCCATTAGGAATGATGCCCAACTCTTGGACGAAATTCCTTATCCAAACGGCCTCCTTAGCAGCAGCTGATGCTGCAATGTACTCAGCCTCAGTGGTTGAATCCGCGATGGTGTCTTGCTTGGAACTCTTCCAAGAGACAGCACCACCATTGAGCATGAATACAAATCCAGAGGTTGATTTCGAATCATCCACGTCACACTGGAAGCTAGAATCTGTGTAGCCTTCCAATTTCAGTTCACCACCCCCATAGACCATGAACATATTCTTAGTCCTTCGTAAGTACTTAAGAATATCCTTCACGGCCTTCCAATGCAATTGCCCGGGGTTGGCCTGGTAGCGGCTCGTGACACTCAGGGCATATGCGACATCCGGTCTAGTGGAGATCATGCCATACATAATACTACCTATTGCCGAGGCATATGGTACACGTGCCATACTCTCTATCTCCTCATCAGTATTTGGACACATAGACTTAGATAGAGTGACCCCGTGGCACATAGGTAGGTGTCCTCTCTTGGACTCTTCCATAGAGAACCTCTTGAGTATGGTATCTATGTAGGTAGCTTGGGTGAGTCCGAGCATCCGTTTAGATCTATCCCGATAGATCTGTATTCCAAGAATATAGGATGCTTCACCCATGTCCTTCACTGAAAATCTACTAGACAACCATACTATAGTTGACTGCAGCATTCCTACATCATTCCCAATGAGTAGAATGTCATCAACATAAAGTACGAGGAATGTCACAGCACTTTTAACTACCTTCTTGTAAACACATGGCTCCTCGGGATCCTTGATGAAACCAAATTCCTTAATTGTTTCATCGAATCTCAGGTTCCAACTCCGTGATGCTTGTTTGAGACCGTAGATCGATCTCTGAAGCTTGCATACCTTATCCTCGCTTCCAACAGACCCTCAGGCTGCGTCATATAGATCTCTTCCTTAATGTTTCCATTAAGGAACGCAGTTTTCACATTCATTTGCCATATCTCATGGTCGTACCATCAGGACCAAGTTTCCTCTTGTACACCCATTTGCACCCAATAGGAACAATTCCTTCGGGAGGGTTAACCAGAGTCCAAACTTGATTAGCATGCATTGAGTCGAACTCAGACTGCATTGCTTCAAGCCACAAATTAGAATCAGCATCGAAAATTGCCTCCTTGAAAGTTCTTGGATCAGATCCAACAACTTGATCACCTTGATCATCTTCAAGGAGAAAACCATATCTCTTAGGAGCCCTAGGGACCCTTTCGGATCTCCTAGGTGCGACCATTTCTGGTATTGACTCTGTAGGTGTGGGAGACTCACCTGGTACTTCGATTGGATCTCGAACCTCTTTGAGTTCTACTATTTTGCCCTTTCTATCAAGTAGAAATTCCCTTTCCATAAAGGTTGCATTCCTAGAAACAAACACTTTTGTTTCGCTCGGATAGTAGAAGTAGTATCCAATGGAATTCTTTGGATACCCAATGAAGTAGCATAAGATGGATCTCGTATCCAGCTTATCTCCCACTGTCCGCTTCACGTAAGCAGGACATCCCCAAATCCTCATAAATGAGT
>KV001279.1:130625-163400 GCA_001598015.1 Dorcoceras hygrometricum | reverse complement strand
TAATTTCCCAAACCAGCAGACGCAAGAACCAACAGCTGATTTCTCCAACAATCGATAAAATAACTAACGGCTGGTTCTCAAAACGGCGTCGCACCAACTTACTCAAACGACGTCGCATACTATACCAGCAGCTGAGTATCCAGTCGCAAGCTTGCAGCTGGACTCCCAGTCGCAATAACGAAACGACGACGTTTCCTCTTCGAGCTACAGGAAAGGTTGACTCGCGTTGACATATACATCTGCTGAACAACCAGCAGACACACATACACAATCTACCAGCTGGTACCAGACGCAACATCCAAACGACGTCGTGCCAACTAATCTAAACGCAGTCGTTTAGTCCTCAACGTAACTATGCTAAAGCATCTACTGATCACAACACACGCAACCAGACTTCACGCAAACGACGGCGTTTCAGGAATCTCGCGCTAAAATGCGCTTCTGCTGGATTCACCACCGACCAGCTGCTAGCTCACAAAACCAGCTGACACGTCACCCAGCAGGTACCTCAAGTATGCGAAAATACAAAATCTCCAGAATTGTTCAACACACGAAAAGGAACCCGAAAATGCAACTCAAACACTCAAATAGAGATCTTAAACCAGCAGAACCTCTATTTATCGATTCATTCCAACGATGAATCTCAATTACAAATCCAGGTCTCACACTATGCGCTTGAAACAACGGTATTTTTATTGAACAATGTCAACACCAAGGCAGTGGATAAAACTCCATATGAGATATGGATGGGCAAGCCACCCAAGTACTCGTACTTGAGGATTTGGAGATGTGCTACTTATGTGAAGCAGAACAGTGGAAGATAAGCTGGGTAATAGGTCCATCTTAGGCTACTTCGTTGGGTATCCAAAGAATTATATTGGATACTGCTTCTACTATCCCAGTGAAACAAAAGTGGTTGTTTCTAGAAACGCCACCTTTATAGAGAAAGAATTTCTACTATATAGAAAAGACAAGATAGTAGAACTCGAGGAAGTTCGAGAACCAATTGAAGTAGCAAGTGAATCTCCCATACCTCAAGAACCAATACTGATATGGACACACCTAGGAGATCTGAAAGGGTTCCTAGGGCTCCTGTTAGATATGTTTTCCTCCTTGAAGAGGATCAAAGTGATCCAACTGTTTGATGTGATCCAAGAACCTTCAAGGAGGAGATTTCCTATGTTGATTTTAATTTGTGGCTTGAATCAATGTGATCTGAGATGGACTCAATGCATTCGAACCAAGTTTGGACTCTTGTAAATCCTTCTGAAGGAATCGTTTCTATTGGGTGCAAGTGGATATACAAAAGAAAACTTGGACCTGATAGTAAGGTACTTACCTAAAAGGCTCGACTGGTCGTAAAAGGTTACACTCAAAGGCAAGGTGTTGATTATGATGAAACCTTTTCACCTGTCGCAATGTTCCAGTCAATTAGGATCCTTCTAGCCATATCTGCATGGTACGACTATGAGATATGAAAAATGGCTGTGAAGATTGCGTTTCTTAATCGAAACATTAAGGAAGAAATCTATATGACGCAGCCTGAGGGTTTCACATCCATTGAAAGTGAGCATAAAGTATGCAAACTTCAGAGATCGATCTACGGTCTCAAGCAAGCATCGAGAAGTTTGAACTTGAGGTTTGATGAAACGATTAAAGAATTTGGTTTAATCAAGAATCCCGAGGAGCCATGCGTGTATAAGAATATAGTTAAGAATGTTGTGACATTCCTTGTACTTTATATTGATGACATTCTACTCATAGGAAATTATTTAGGAATGCTGCAATCAAATAAAGTATGGTTGTCTTGTAGATTTTCGATGAAGGACATCGGTGAAGCATCCTATATTCTTGGAATACAGATCTATAGGGATAGATCGAAAAGGATGATCGGACTCACCCAAGCAACCTACATAGATACCATACTTAGTGATGTTCTGAGCATGCAGATGGATAGTGACCTGGTGATCTATCAAACTATCCTCGTTCGGACTTTTCAAGTTGTTATCATTTTTCGAGTGGATTAAGTCCGAGGTCTTAGTTGTACAGATTAGTCCTTACTACTCGAAACGTCATTGAGACTCTACATGATAGGTGCCTCACTTTGACCCGTTTATCAAATCTGTTGGGGTCATCAGGTGGCGAGATTTGGTGATGTCCCGATGCATGTAAGAGTCGATGCTTCGTTGTCGAGGATTCATCGCTCGCACTTGTGCATGGATACCCTATCAGGCCCGGTGCACAAATCAGAGATTAACCTCGCAAATAACAACTGCGGAAGCATTTAAAAAGTGGCTAAAATTTTTGCTTTGGCCTGACTTAGAAACATAATTTAAAAATACACTTATCTCAAAATATTGGTTATACAACAACCCAAAAGCTGAACACCAGCAGTTGCATAAAACAAATACAAGCATCGAGTGTCTCCCAAACAACAAAATCAAATCAGCAATAGAACATCACTACGGGACATTACCCGATGACGACTCTAATACATAATCATAAAATATAAATAAATGGGACACTCTATCCACCTCTCGAGGCACCACCAGCTGAGTCATCTTCACGAGCAGCTGAGAAAACCTGGGTAACCTGAACAACACACAAGCAACCAGAGGGACAGGGGTCAAACCCCAGTACGGAGAGCAAACTAAAACAGCAAATGGATAGCAACAGATATAAATGCACGTGTTATGCATGAATACAGCGGGATACAAAGGCAGCTGGCTACAACTGAAACAGGAAGCCAAAGGAGCTCAAGGACCAGCCCAACAGCTGTCAAACAGATCAAATAGATGATAGTGGCCATGAAGCGTGTGAGAGCGTGGTAGCTATCAACTCGTCTCAACACACAGTACCAGAGCATAAACAGATCACTCAACCTACTGTTGCCAAAGCTCATGAGAGCGTGGTAGCTATCCACTCGTCTCATAACGGCTAACAACCAAACCAATAGGGAGATGAGGAGCACGTACTCAACAACAATACCTGGTACATACGGGTTAGCACAACAAAAAACGGCAAACAGATATGAGCTCGACGTGAAAGATGCGTGTATGCAATTACAACAGCGTTCAACAACCAGCACAGAACAGAAGTAAACAACCAACAACATGATAGCATACACTGCACAACACACCAACAACCATACATATATACCCATGCTCATTCCAAAGCTGTAATACTAGCTCAAATCCGTACCTTCAGTTTCTGTGCAACAATTACCACAACAAAAGTCCCGAGTAACTCAGATCTGCCACCTGCTTGGCCAAACAACAACAACCAGCTCAAGGACATTACCCACAGAAACATGAACTGGGAGCCACCAGCTCAACCCAGCTCTATCATACCTTTCTAACACGATAACTAGCTCTAAACAAAGCACAAGGTAGGATCTAGTACTTAATCAAAGCACTACTTGAACAGAAGAACCAATCTGCTGTATACGAACAACGACGCACTGTAGCTTCTTCGCGTTCTTCTTCTAGCTCACCAAAGTCTCCAAAAGAGGTAGTAATAGAAGAGTCTTGGCAAGGGGAACTGATGAACCGCATCGGTCTATACTAAAACCATGAACCGACCGGTATACCCAGTACCACCAGATTTCACCCTCAAATCTGGTTTCTCCCAAAACAACGTCGCTCCATTATAAATCAAAATATCCAACATCGTGTTCAAGAATAACTCGCAACACGATTCTTGAGTGCTCAACAACCAGATTTGACCATTCTACGAACCAGATCAGAGCTATTTCACGCACAAACCAAAAAGATCTTCTTCAAGTCTAATCCAACGCCCGATTAATTTTCCAAATAAGTAATTAGCGATTCAGATCTCACATATACTATGCTATCTGAGAAGATAATAGTGTGATAAATATCTGGCCAGAGCACTAGATGCTTTAAGTAAATGGGTTTACCTAGTAGCACATGCGATGTCACTACTTGATCTCCAAGATGTACGCATGGCTGTTGAATCTCTAGCGACTCTCGATTTACCAATGGTCGCTGATTTGAACGGGATATTTGAGATGAAAGGACCGTACTTTACGCTAACCATGAGCAACTGGTTCTTGCAGGCACTATTAGTGATACCTAGGGGATCATGGGGCGATGTTGCTAGATGTTTTACCATGGTCCAATGGACAAGTCCGAAAATGTGTTTTCGGAGTCACAAGGAGTTGTGAGTCCACGGCTAGCTGTATCCCCGAACTATTGAGGGTCACACAAGTACTGGTTTCCCAATTCTCGTACGGATATGGTACTCAAAGTGTTGAGTATAGTAGGAGGAAGGTTGAGAGTATGAATTCCTAAAAGTAGCTAAGGGAGTAGGACTTCCATATTTATCTAGTGAGAGTAAACCTGCCATATATAGATTTAGTGGTCCAAAAATTTGATTTTGCATCATAATGTACAGTTTTGTAAATTGAGCATATCGGTGATATCTGATCATCGATCGGGATTATGATGAGACCACAATCGAGGGATTTGAGCCGAATGTTCACAGTTTGAGTTGAGCCGAATGTTCACAGTTTAAGTTGAACCGAATGTTCACCGTTTTGTTCAACTCAAATTCTATCCCTCCATCTATAAATATGGCAATGAGGAGACACTTTCAAGAGTGAGAGAGAAAGAAAAACCCTCTTGATTATTGAATCATAACTCTCCTCTCCCCTCCCATCCACTCTCAGCCTCCTTCTGTCGCCACCGCCATCGTCGCTAGCCGCCACTGCCATGTGCCGCTGGCCCAATTCCAGTAGTCTTGGTGAGGAGAATCCGTTCATGACAATTTTCAGTGATTTCTACTGCAAGGCAGCGACGGAATTCGGAAAACCGATCGTGGACCGGATTAGGCAAACATCGGAGATCAACCGTTGAAGTGCTATTGCCGCGTCAAAACCGAAATAGTCGGAGCCGGGCGTGAAGTCGCCGAAGATAAAATATTTCTAAACATCCTATGCATGTTTATATTTTGTTTTATTCGCGTATGTGCGTTCTCGGGAATAAAATTTTAAAACATCAGCTGCGCCTTGGGAGCGTGATCCGGATACATCAATGCACCAACAATTCTTTATCTTTATTATAATTGGTAATTTGTTGGATAAAGACCTTGAATGTACTATAGTGTATGTTGGATGTGGTAGTAGATCTGATGGCTATCATGAAACATATCTAGTAGTACCTATACATTCTAAATGAGTTTCTAGTCAATTGGACCATCCACAACAAGGATAAGAGCTGTCCGAGTTTAGTACTAGCATTGCAATGTGAAGTACCATGTTTAATTTGTAATAAATATGGAGATGTTCTGAGCATGCAGATGGATAGTGAAACGATCCGACTTTCTAAAATATTTGCTTTAAATAAAAGGCATGAAATTTTTTTTTCAGCAACTATTCATGTGAATAGTAGTCTCGATGGTTTTTCCAACAATCTTCGCAAAATTGAAGTTGATGCAACAAAAAATAATCAAATAATGCCATACCGCAGTAAAGCGTATATCCCAACAAATTTTTGAAACAAATTAACCTATGGACAGAATCTGTGAGACCCGAAGATTTGTGGAACAATTAAGTTAATTAATCGGATTTAGTATAGACCATATCTAACGTGAGCAGATCTGGGGACGGGCCAGCTCTGAGCTGGTATACTTGATGAACGTAATCGGGTCTCTATGTATGTGTATTGGAAGCAGCTCTGGACGGTTGGAGAGTTCTATGGGGTAGTAATAAGATTTGGGAGTTAAGAAGTGTTGGTTGGTGACTTCGGCTTTAGCACGGGTTGATAGTAATCAAGGCTGGTGGTCAAATATGGTTGTCGTAAGCCATTCTGGGTACGCTAGTTGAATCTCTTGCACGGATAGCGAAGCGACGTCATTTGAGAGAAACCAGGTTTGAGGTGCGCAATTTGCTAGTATTGTGCGGATCGGCCCGATTTGTGGTTTTGGTGTAGACATGTGCGGTTCATGGCTTTCAGATTTGACTGGTCTGCATCTGAGTGTTCTGGTTTGGAGCGATGCGACACCGTTTAGCTATAGAAGATTTGGTGCTAGCGGGATGACATGTACCAGTTGGGAGAGTGGACTTCTGTGCGATGTCGTTTGGAGGAGTCCAAATCTATTTTGGCGTAGAGTCCAGATCTAGAGTAGTACTCAGATCTGAGCTGGTGTTGGCTGTAAGCCTCGTGTTTGTCGATGGCTACTGTTCACCAGATTTTTCAGCAGATTTGAGTTATTTAATAGAGGACTTTGACCATTCGTACGCCATATCTTTCCCCGACAGTTAGAATATTTTCCCGTGAGTTTACTCTGTCGTGATACCCTAGTTACTGTTCACCGAACCTTATCTTCTTTTCGATTCCCGGCGGTAGACGGTGTAGCTTTGAGCGAGGTTGGTAGCGTTGAGTTCCCATTGCTTTTACGCTTCCATTGCTACCTCTTTTGGAGAGCTTTGAGCTACTGGAAGAAGAACGCGAAGAAGTTACAGTGCGTTATCTGTTCGCGTTCCAGTCGATTGGTTCTTATGTTCAGGTAGTTCTTTGAGTAAGTACAAGATCCTACCTTGTGCTTTGTTTAGAGCTAGTTATTGTGTTAGAAAGGTAGGATAGAGCTGGGTTGAGCTGGTGGCTCCCAGTTCCTGTTTCTGTGCGTAATGTCCCTGAGCTGGTTGTTGTTTTTTGGCCAAGCAGGTGGCAGATTTGAGTTACTCGGGACTCTTGTTGTGGTAATTTAAGCTCAGAAACTGAAGGTACGGATTTGAGCTTGTCTTACAGCTTTGGGGTAGGCATGGATATATGTGTATGCTTGCTGGTATGCGTGTATTGTGTGTTGTCGTATCGTTGTTGCTTACTGCTAGTCTCGGTGTTGATTATTGTAAGCTGTTGCATTGGCATACACGCATCTTTCCTGATTGAGCTCATATTTGTTAGCCGTTTTTGTTGTTGCGCTAACCCGTATGTACCAAGAGCTGTTGTTTAGGACGAGCGGCAATACCGTGCACCTCATCTCCCTGCTGGTCCAGTTGTTAGCCGCTATGAGACGAGTGGATAGCTACCACGCTCTCACATGCTTTGTGGCCATTATCATTCATTCGATCTGTTGACAGCTGTTGAGCTGGTCCTTGAGCTTTTTTGGCATCCTATTTCGTTTGTAGCCTGTTGCCCTTGCATCCTGTTGTCTCATGCATAGCACGAGCATTTATATCTATTTCCATCTATTTGCTGTTTGTATTGCTCTTCGTACTGGGGTTTGACCCCTATCCCTTTGGGACTGGTTGTTTGGTTATCTTTGAGTTGTTCAGGTTACCAAGGTTTTTCAGCTGGTCGAGGAGATGACTCAGCTGGTGGTGCCCCGAGAGGTGGATAGAGTGTCCCAGTTATATATATTGTATGATTATGTAATACGTAAATGGGGAATGTCCCGTAGTGATGTGATGTTCTATTGCTGATTTGAGTTTTGTTGTTTGGGAGACACTCGATGTTTGTGTTGTTATTTGCTTATCGGTTGGTTATTCGGTTGTTGTAAAACCAATATTTTAAGTATCAATGTATTTTTAAACTATGTTTTCTAGGTCAGGCCAAAGCGAAAAATTTTAACCACTTTTAAATGCTTCCGCTGTGGTTAATTGCGTGGTTAAGCTCTGTATTGTGCATCGGGCCTGACAATTTTGGTATCAGAGCTTAAACTGGGATAAGCTCGAATTCTTTTTATCACACTTGAGTCTAGGCACTTTGTTGCTTGTTTCATGTGCTTGACTACGTGATATATTTGCTATGTGATCTTACTGTATTAGTGTTTTCCTAGATGCCGCCTAGACGTAGGGGTAGAGCTTCCAGGCAGATTCCGATAGAATCCTAGGGTCAGAATGAAAAAATGGAGCGTAGAATCCCTGTTCGTAGGCGTGCTAGACAGGTTGATGATGATATGGATGTACTGACAGCTCGTGTGGATGAGATGGAACTGATCATGACGAGGTTTCAACGGATGAATCCTCAGACGTTTGATGGTGATGAATCTAGTTCCGATGCTGAGTCCTAGTTGCAGCACATTACAGGACTGTTTGATCGAGTGCGCTATGATGATGAGCGCAGACTGAGTTTAGCTACTTTTCAGTTGAGAAAGAATTCAGAGCGTTGGTGGAGAGGTGCTTCCAGAACTCTTGAGGAGACTGGCGTGGGGACGACCTGGGACAGTGTACTGCGTTCTGTCAGGAGTACGTTCCGGAGTCTTATGTGAATGCCCGGGAGCGTGAGTTTGATAGCTTGGTTCAGGGAACCATGTTTGTGGGGGAGTATGCTCGAAGGTTTTCGTCTCTCCTTGCCTACGTTCCCCATGTGTCTGGCCGTGAGAGGGCGAAGAGAAACCGATTTTTGGAAGGGCTGAATGAGGATCTCTATTATTTGGTTCTGACAAGTTCACGTACCAATTATGCAGACGCGGTGGACAAGGCAATGGACATCGAGGAAGGGTTATGGAACCGTAGGTCTCGAGTTCAGCCTCAAGCTGTTCAAGGTACACGACCCAATGTCCAAGGGGCGCAACCTCCCCAATTCTCACAGTCAGCTGCCCCAGCAGTCAGTGAACAATCTGGACGCCATAGGTTTAGGCCGCGTGGTCATCAGTTCAAGAAGAAGCAAGGTTCTAGTTCTTCTGGTTTCGGGCAGTTTGAGGAGCAGCAGTAGTCCCCGGGCTACTTTTTGTGGTCAGTGTGGGGCAAACACCCTACGACACAGTGTGTGGGGGTTCGGGGTGCTTGAAATCTTTGTGGGAAGTATGAACATTTTACGAGAGTATGTCCTTTGGCTGGATCTCAGCACACTGCTGCCCCACCACAGGGTCGTTCAGGTGGGTCATCTCGAGGTCGTTCTTTCCCTGTTCAGCAACAGAGGATGGGGGAAGCTCAGCATAGGCCGTTCCAGCATCTTGTCCTTTGCGTTTTGGACAGTCCTCCCAACCCCAGTTCTCAGGACCTCAGCATGCCAAGTGAATGCCATGACACGGGATCAAGTAGAGGGCACACCTGGAGGAGTGATCGCAGGTACTTGTACTATTTTTTATTTTCCAGCACGTGTATTTTTTGATACTGGAGCATCACATTCATTTATAGCTGATGCATTTGTGGTTGAGCATGGTTTGCATACCACTTCTTTATGTGATGTTGTTTCTATTGCAACTCCTGCCGGTGCGAGCCTATTCTCCCAATAGATTTTGTTGAATGACATTCTTAGGTTTGGTGAGAACGTATTGGTAGCGAACTTGATTCGGTTAGTGATGTGGGATTTCGATTGCATTGTGGGAATGGACGTGTTGTCTAGTTTTAGGGCCACCGTGGATTGTTTCCATGGCATTGTGCGTTTTTGGCCCCAGTTTGGCGAGAAATAGAATTTCTATGGCCACGATTCCCAATCGAATATTCCTTTGATCTCTGCCATGAAGATGTTTAGCCTATTATCGTTGGATAGTGTAGGATTTATGATCTATGCTTTGGACGCATCCTTTCCATCATGTGTGGAACTTAGAGACATCCCGTTGCTCGTGATTTCCCTGATGTGTTCCCCGAGGAAATTCCTGGCTTTCCTCCGAGGAGGGAGATCGACTTCAGCATTGAGTTGGTGCGTGGTACAGCTCCTATCTCATGAACTCCGTATCGTTTAGCACCATCCGAGTTGAGGGAGCTGAAGGTACATCTTAGCGAATTTTTGGAAAAGGGATTTATTAGGCCCAAAATGTCATCGTGGGGAGCTCCTATCTTGTTTGTGAAGAAGAAGGATGGTTCGATGAGGATGTGCATCGATTTTTGACAACTGAATAAGGCTACAGTAAAGAATAAGTACCCGCGTGGTACAGCTCCTATCTCATGAACTCCGTATCGTTTAGCACCATCCGAGTTGAGGGAGCTGAAGGTACATCTTAGCGAATTTTTGGAAAAGGGATTTATTAGGCCCAAAATGTCATCGTGGGGAGCTCCTATCTTGTTTGTGAAGAAGAAGGATGGTTCGATGAGGATGTGCATCGATTTTTGACAACTGAATAAGGCTACAGTAAAGAATAAGTACCCTTTACCGAGGATCGATGATTTGTTTGATCAGCTGCAAGGTTAAGCCGTGTATTCTAAGATCGATCTGCATTCGGGGTATTATCAGTTGCGAATTCGAGAGGAAGATGTTGCGAAAACTGCGTTTAGAACAAGGTATGGGCATTATGAGTTTTTGGTTATGCCTTTTGGATTGACTAATGCTCCTGCAGTTTTCATGGATTTGATGAACCGAGTCTTTCGAGAGTTCATCGATCAGTTTGTGATTGTGTTCATCGATGACATATTGGTTTATTCTAAGACTCCTATGCAACACAAAGAGCATTTAAGGTTGGTTCTCCAGACGCTTCGAGATTCGCAGCTGTATGCTAAATTCTCCAAAAAATTTGGTTGGACAGAGTGGTATTTCTGGGTCCTGTCATTTCAGGTGAAGGTATATCTGTTGATCCCAGTAAGGTAGAGGCTGTTGTGAACAGGGAAAGTCCGAAGAATGTCTCTGAGATTCGTAGCTTTTTGGGATTGGCTAGCTATTACCGACCTTTATTGAGGGATTCTCTAGTATAGCTAAGCCTATGACGCAGCTGACCTAGAAAGACAAGAGATTTGTTTGGACGGAGCAATGCGAGAACAACTTTCAATTGCTCAAAGAGAAGCTAACTTCAGCGCCTGTGTTAGCTTTTCCTTCAGGTTCAGGAGGTTTTGTGGTTTGTTCAGATGCTTCACTTAATGGATTGGGTTGTGTTTTGATGCATAATGGTCGAGTCATTGCGTATGCCTCTCGTCAGTTGAAACCTCATGAGACTCGATACCCAGTTCAAGATTTGGAGTTGGCAGTAGTGGTCTTTGCTTTGAAGATTTGGCCCCACGTATGGCGAACAATTTGTGGTGTATACAGACCACAAGAGTCTTCGGTATCTTTCTCTCAGTCAGATTTGAATATGAGACAGCTTAGATGGATGGAGCTGCTTAAGGATTTCGATTGCGAGATTCAGTATCAGTGAATGTAGTTGTTGATGTATTGAGCAGGAAAGCTCAAGTGTCGATGCTTGCATCGCTAAGCATTTCGAAGGTCCATGAGCATCTGAGCACTACTGGTTGGCGTTTCTACCCAGGTGAGGATTATGTTGTGGTGTCATCTTTTCAAGTTGAGCCACAGATTGTTGCGAGTATTAGGGCAGCTCAGAGAACAGATCCATATATCCATGAGTTGAAGTTGAAGACTCGAGCTGGACAGTTGGAGGATTATTCTGTCGCATCTGATGGTTGTTTGAGGTTTCATGGCAGTTCGGTAGTGCCAAATCTGATTGATTTGAAGGAGGAGATTTTGAGAGAAGCTCATTGTAGTAGACATAGTGTCTCCATCCTGGCGCAAGGAAGATGTACCATGCCTTGAAGCCGCACTATTGATGGGCAGGTTTGAAGAGCAATGTTGCTAAGTTTGTCGCTCGTTGTCTGAATTGTCAGCAAGTTAAGGCAGAAATGATGAGACTTGGTGGTTTATTGTAGAGTTTAGAAGTGCCCCAACGGAATTGGGAGCATGTAGAAATTGATTTTATAACCCATTTGCCTCGTTCCAATCGAGGATGTGATGCTATTTGGGTTGTTATAGACAGATTTCGAAGTTAGCTCACTCCATTCCCTACAATATGACGTATTCTTTGAGGAAAATGGAGAAACTGTACATAGATTTTGTGGTGCGATTGCATGGAGTGCCTGTATCCATTGTTTCAGACCGAGACCCAAGGTTTACTTCCAGATTTTGGAAGAGTTTACAAGCAGCTTTAGGAACCATATTGGCTATGAGTACAACCTATCATCCCCAAACCGATGGACAATTTGAGAGAACGATACAAACCTTGGAGGATATGTTGCGAGCTATTATTATGGATTATAGTGGTAGCTGGCAGGAATCATTGTTGCTAGTGGAATTTTTTTATAATAACAGCCACCAAGTGACGATTGGAATGGAACCGTTCGAAGCGTTGTATGATAGAAAGTGTAGATCACCGATCTGTTGGGAAGAAGTGGGGGAGAAGCAGCTGTCTTCTCCTGAAGTGGTGCAGCAAATGAGAGATCAGGTAGATCTGATTCGACAGCGTATGGAAGCTGCACAAGATCGCCAAGCTAGCTATGCGAACCGTAGGCTGGCCTCTAGAGTTTCAAGTTGGGGATCGAGTGTTCTTCAAAGTTTCTCATTTCAGAAGTGTTATGAGATTTGGACACATGGGTAAGTTAGCTTCTCGTTATGTTGGAACCTATGAGATTGTGGAGAGGATCGGTCCTTTGGCTTACCGTTTATTATTACCACCTGAACTGTCCTCATTACATGATGTGTTTTATGTGTCTATGTTGAGGAAATATGAGCCGGATCCTTCTCATGTGCTACAAACTGACGAGGTAGAGCTTGATCGAACGCTGAGTTATGTTGAATATCCCTTATATATTTTTGACAGGAAGAAGAAACAGCTCAGAAACAAGACCATTTCTTTGGTGATGGTCCAGTGGAGTAAGCATGGTAGAGAAGAAGCTCCATGGGAGTTAGAGGAGAAAATGCAACGTGAGTGGCCTCATCTGTTTGAGTAGATCTTGCATTAACCCCAGTAGCTAGTTTGCTTGTTGTTGTTTCGCCCAGTTATCTTGAACTCTGGGTTAGTAGCCTCTTGTTGCGTGTTAGAGTGTTGCTGGTTGTATTGTGCGTAGTGTGATTTTTCCAGTGTTGGTTATTTTCTTGAGGTTTTGTTCAGTTCTGGAGTTGTCGTTTGATTTTGAGGATGAAATCTTATTTTCATGTGGGGAGGAATGTGAGACCCGAAAGATTTGTGGAACAATTAAGTTAATTAATCGTATTTAGTGTCACGGCCCAAAATCGAGACTCATGACATCGGCAATGTTAAATAATTATAAAATCGTAAAAAAATAAGCCTCATAGTATAGCTCAAACATTACATAACCAAAAAAAATCGTCTTTACAATCTGAAACAAAAAAAATCAAAGTTGCGGAAGCGAATAAGATTACATTAACAAAACTAAATCTTCACCAGCCCCAGAACAGCTCTTGTTCCACCTCTTCAATCTGTTCTTCGTTCTTATCTGGGTTGGAGAAGTAAGGGATGAGTTGTGAGACCTGAAATGGTGTAAAGGATTAATTGATCTGTTTTGTGTTTGGCGGGTTGCGAAAACAGATGTCAACGTGAGTCAACGTTTTGTAGCGCGAGATGGAACGTCGTCGTTTAGGAGAAATCTGGTCGTGTGGGGTGAGATCTGTTTTTATCGAAACGCTGCCGTTTTGTGTTTTGCGTGAGTTAGTTGAGGCGCTAAGATCTGGTCTCTGTACGACGCCATTTTGGAGAGATCTGTTTGTTGAGGCGTGTGTAGCGTTCGAACCAGATTTGATGACGTAGGCAGATTTCACCGTTGTGAGCGCGCGACTGGAATAGCGAACAACTTTGGTGACGTAACCAGCTTTCAGCGTGTTTTGGTTTCAGATTTCACCTGTGCGACGTCGTTATGGAATAATTGTTGGTTTAGCGCTAGTTTGTGAGATCTGTTGTGTCGGTGATTTATTTAAAACAGATCTCTCGCGCCTATTTAATAGAAGCGTTGGCTTCGTTGCATTTTATCAGATTCCATACTTAGAGATATTTCTCTCGACTTCGTTCTCTGTTTTCTCAAACCCTTGTCACTGTTCACCGTAACCTTCTCCGGCCATTTCCCGTCGACTCCGACCACCGTTCTTCGAGTTGAGGTAGCGTTGGACTCCTCTCAAAGTTTCCCGTGCCCCGTATCGTCTAGCGCCTGCGGAGTTGAGAGAGCTCAAGGTTCAGTTAGATGACTTGCTGGAGAAGGGTTTCATTCGCCCTAGTATGTCACCGTGGGGAGCGCCCATTTTGTTTGTGAAGAAGAAGGATGGCTCAATGCGGATGTGCATTGATTTTCGTCAGTTGAATAAAGCCACTGTGAAGAATAAGTACCCGTTGCCGAGAATCGATGATCTGTTTGATCAGTTGCAAGGTTCTGCGGTGTATTCTAAGATTGATCTTCGTTCCGGGTACCATCAGCTCAGAGTAAGGGACCAAGATGTCGCGAAGACTGCATTTCGTACGAGGTACGGACATTTTGAGTTTTTGGTGATGCCGTTTGGGTTGACAAACGCGCCGGCAGTCTTCATGGATCTGATGAACCGAGTTTTTCGAGAGTTCATAGATCAGTTTGTGATTGTTTTTATAGACGACATCCTGGTGTACTCGAAGACTCCGAGGGAGCACAAGGAGCACTTGGAGATGGTTCTTTTGAGGTTGAGAGAGCAGCAGTTGTATGCTAAGTTTTCCAAGTGCGAGTTCTGGTTGCCACGCGTAGTATTTCTGGGCCATGTAATTTCAGCAGATGGCATTTCTGTGGATCCCAGTAAAGTGGATGCTGTGATGAGCTGGGAGCGACCGAGAAATGTGTCTGAGATTCGCAGTTTCTTAGGTCTGGCTGGCTATTATCGTCGTTTCATTGAGGGGTTTTCTTCTATAGCTAAGCCGATGACCCAGTTGACCCAGAAGGATAAGCGATTTGTTTGGACTGAGCAGTGTGAGAATGCTTTTCAACTGCTCAAGGAGAAGTTAACTACTGCACCTGTGTTGGCTTTGCCGTCCGGATCAGGTGGTTTTGTTGTTTTATTCGTTGTTGATGATTCTTGGAGCTATGTTTGAGTTCCTTAGCTCCCTTGTGAGTCGAGCATTCCATTTTCCTTGGCGTCTCATGCATAGCATCTGCATTTTTTATTCTTGCTGCTTATTGCTGATTTATAGTTGCTCTCCGTACTGGGGTTTGACCCCATGTCCCTCCGGGGCTTGGTTTGTTTCTTTGTTGTGTTGTTTTCAGGAAACCCAGGTTCTACAGCTGGTCGTGGGTTTAACCCAGCTGGTGGTGCCCCGGGAGGTGGCTAGTGTGTCCCAGTAGCATATAGTATATATATATATATAGGTATCAGTTAGCCAGAGAGATGCCCTGCGCTTTTTTGTTGTACCCGTAGGGGATATGATACATGTATGGATTATGTATGCTTTGTCGTTGCTTGTTTTATGATTTGGGAAACTTATTTTAAGTATCGCTTTATTTTAAATTATATGTTTAAAACCGTAGGGCCTAAAAGCGAAAAATTTTACCCACTTTTTGATAGCTTCCGCATGTGTTTATCTGTTGTGAGCACGAGGCCTGACATGAGTGTTTGGGGAAACACTCAGCAAGTGGGGGACACCATTCGAGCATAACCAATACATATACATATTCATAAACTAAGCAGAACATATAACAGATCAGAGAACATATACAGGTAGCACTGATGATTACTTCGTTTATATGATTTACTGATCAGTCCCTAATTTTTACTCCTCTAAGGGGTCGAGGCCATAGTTACACCTTGTAACTCAGAGTGCGGAATATTCCGTAGACCCATATTACGACAGAAACATCAGTGCTAAAACAGAGCTTAGATCATAGCATGAACTCGACGTGAAACGAAATATCGAATGATAATTCAGAACAGATTATAGTATGCATATCATATAGTATTTCAAACTAATATATATACATAGCAAAATCACACTTACAGTCTGTTGGAGTTCTTGTCTGGTATACGAAATCTGGTACAGCTTGTGCAGGATTTCAACGTGGAGCTTACTGATATTTTACTGAAGAATTTTCGAGGTGAGTCTGGGAAATCTACTACCTTAGCGAGGTATTTATAGGTGTAGAAGGGGGAGGCACAAGGTCAGCCGTTACAGACATCAATTCCAGATTTTGTGGCCATTAAAATGGCTGTTACAAGAGTAACAGTTTAGGCATTGAATTGGGTGGTTTACTTGACCATTAATCTCCCTAAACTGGCAGTTACGATTGTTGGTGATGGTCCCAGAAATAGGATCAATAAGTAAATAGGAGTTCAGAAGGGGGGGGGGGGTTGAATGAACTCCTTCAATTTTTGAAATCTTTTAAAATGTTTTACAACACGGCTTGACTTAAGTCCGAGTTACCAGACTTTTTGGACTCTTTGAGATTTTGGGCCTAAAATCGTTTTAAGCCCAATATGATGCAATTAAAATTGACAGAATATGATTTTATTTATAAAATATGATTTTATAATTAAAATATGATTTTGTTGGGAAATTATCAAATTTGATTTGATTATTTAATTTATGTCAATTATTTGAATTGATTGTATGTTTGGGATGATCGAGAGCCGTGCCCAATGTGTTAGGTGTATGCTAGGTTTTGCGAATTTTGGTTGTAATACTGTTGATATTATTTCTAAGTGGGCCTGGTTTATGGCCCGTTCCCACCCCTTTAAAATTGTATCCCAACGTGTCATGGATATTTAATTGTAAATATTAGATTTAGTGGGAGGACTTTTGAAGATGGTGAAGATGATGATCAAAGATATTGAAGACCGAAGATTTGTAAAACTGGAAGCAAATGTAATAGGATTGTATTGCATACTGCATTTCACCTAGGACTGGACCTAGGTCCGTGATTGGCAACCACGGACCGCATAGCTCTCGCTATCGATCATCCCAAATTTTATATATGCGGTATATGTTTGTTGAATCCGCATTTTAAATTGTGATTTAAAATTAATGAGACCAAATTTCAAAACTAAAATCCCTCATTTTAAATATGATTTAAAATTTATATCAAGATTAAAAGTTTATTCGATAAACTAAGGGAATTTAAATTTGTTTAAATTTTCCTACCTTCCATCAACAATGAGTGTACGTCGATGCTACCCGTATACATGGCCCGGCTCATATTATTATTGAGGGGGTTATGTATGCCGGAAAGCTGTACACGTCATTGACACTCGCTGTGAGTTGGTTGGAACTCCCTTTAACGTTGGCTCATATTATTGAGGACGTTAAGGGGACCGTCCTTTACAACTCGACATTGATGGGTCATCTTGACACGTGATAGTAATCGGCGTCATATTATTGGGCCCTTACTGGACGTGAGGTAAATACATGGAGGTTGCACCTGTTGCAATTGAGCTCTACTTTTTGAGGGTCATGGTTGGCTGATATTATTCGGGACCATGATCGCTTGATTGGACTCTGTGTACCCACTAAGAAAACTTGCTTTCTCGATTTCATTAGCATGATGGGACTTCGGTCCGCGAGCATGGGGTTCGTGTGATTGGGCTTATTGAAAAGTTGGTGGGCCTTGACATCACGCTTCCACATGAGCTGTCAGTGGATCTGCTTCTCCTCTCACTCCCTGCTGCATTCGACCCCTTTGTGGTCAACTTTAACATGAACAAGCTGGAAGCCACCCTTGAAGAGGTGGTGAACATGCTTGTAGTGTTTGAGGGGACCATAAAGAAAGACAAGCCCGTCCTCCTTATGGGCTCTTCTTCCTCTGCGAAGAAGGGACCCAAACGCAAGGGCAAGAAGCGTTCTGCCCCTGCGAAGGAGGAAAAGCCCACAAAAAGGCCCAAGGCAAGGGCTTCCAAGCCAAACAAATCTGAGGATATTTGCCACCACTGCCACAAGCCTGGGCACTGGAGGAGGAACTGCAAGGAGTACCTCGAGCAGTTGCGAACTGCGAAAGGTATGTTCTATATTGAAATAAATATGTCTCTTAATTCGACTTCTTGGGTACTTGATATCGGATGTGGATCTCATATCTGCAATGATTTGCAGGTGATGACAAGAAGCCGACGTCTTAGAGAGGGTGAGATCCACTTGAGGCTGGGCAATGGAGCAAGGGTTGCTGCAGTAGCTATAGGAGATGTCTATTTATTTCTGTCTTCGAATTTTAAGTTGTTATTGAGAAACGTTTTGTTTGTTCTCGAATTAATAAAGAACATTATTTCTGTTTCTATGCTTGATAGTGATGGATATTCTTGTCATTTTTCTAATTCGATTTGTATATTTACAAGAATGAATGTCTAATCGGAATTGGGGAACGCGAAAACGATTTATACACCTTAAAATTAAAAGAAGTTCCAACTTGCGATGTGGAAACACATACAACAACAATTAAAAGGAAAAACGATAGCTTGAACCCAGCACAAGTTTGGCACGCTAGGCTAGGTAGGTCACATTTCTCTAAGTAGGATGAACAAATTGGTTAGGAGTGACATGTTTGATATGTCAGACATTAACTCCCTACCGACATGTGAATATTGTCTCAAGGGAAAAAGGACTAAACAACCCTTCAAGGGCAATCCTGAACGTGCTCAAGGCCTATTGGATTTGATCCATACTGATGTGTGTGGCCCACTTAGTATTGGTACTAAGTACGGTCACACATACTTCATCACCTTTACCGATGATCACTCTAGGTATGGGTACTTGTACTTAATGAAGCACAAGTCTGAGTCCTTTGACAGGTTCAAAGAATTCAAGACTGAAGTAGAAAATCAGTTAGGGAAAAGTATTAAAGCACTTTGATCCGATCGAGGTGGTGAATACTTGAGTGCTGAATTTCAAGACTATCTTAGAGAGAATGAGATTCTCTCACAGTGGACCCCTCCGGCCACACCACAGCTCAATGGTGTAGCGGAGCGTCGTAATCGAACCTTGATGGACATGGTTCGATCTATGATGAGCTTCACTGAACTTTCTACCTCGTTTTGGGGCTATGTGTTAGAGTAGATGCCCAACTAGCCAACTTGTGGCGTGTGGGTTTTATAGACTCTTGTACAAACAGTCTTTATATATGATATTCACATTTACTTATATGGCGTTTTTTACTTTCATTATGTGTGTAATGATTTACAATTGCGTTGAGTAAAGACCTAGAATGCACTAAAGCGTATGTTAGATGTGATAGTGGGTATGACGGCTATCATGAAGCACATCTAATAGTCGCTGTGTATTCTGAACATGTTCCTAGTCGATTGGGCCGTCAAAATGAGGATAAGGCCGCCCGAGTTCGAGACTAGTATCTGCGATGCGAAGTAACATGTTTCATTGGTAGGGAACATTGTGATGATCTGAGCATGCAGATAGATAGTGACCTGGTAATCTATCGAACTACCCTCCTTCAGACTTTCCAAGTGGTTACCATTTGTCGAGTGGATAAGTCCGAGGTCTTGGTTGTACTGATTAGTCCTCACGACTCGAAACGTCATTGAGACTCTACATGATAGGCGTCTCACTTTGACCCGTTTGCCGACTCTCTTGGGGTCATAAGGCGTCGGGATTGGGTGAGACCCCGATGCATGTAGGAGTCGATGCATCGTTGTCGAGGATTCACCGCTCGCAGACATGCGTGGATATCCTATGCTATCTGAAGAGGTAATAGTGTATAAATCTCTGGCCAGAGTACTAGAAGTGTTTTAGGTAAATGTGTTTACCTAGTTACACTCGTGATGTCACTATTCGATCTCCAAGATGTATGCATAGCTATCGGATCTATAGCGACTCTCGATTTACCAATGGTCGTTGATCTGATCGGGATATATGGATTGAAAGGACCGTACCGTACGCTAACCACGACCAACTGGTTCTTGCAGGCACTATCAGTGATACCTAGGGGATCATGGGGCGATGTTGCTAGACGCTTTACCATGATCCGTTGGGCAGGTCCGGAATTGTGATTCCGGAGCCACAATGGTTGTGGGCCCACGGCTAGCTGTATCCCTGAACCATTGAGGGTCACACAAGTACTAGATTCGAGATTCCCGCACGGATATTCAGCTCAATTTGTTGAGCACGAGAAGAGGATTTCGGGAAGTGCGACTTCCTAAAAGTCAACAGGGGTGAAACCGGGGTTTCCCGCTGTTGAGGGGCAAAACGGTCATTTTGCACTGGGGTTCTGAAAAATGGTTTTTCAGATCATTATATTCAGTTTCAGAAACTGAGTCGATCGGTCGGATCTGATCGGCGATCGGTGTTACGGTGAAGTCTCGGTGATGGAGATGAAACGAATGTTCATCCGTTGGACCCGGGCCCGTTGGGCCGGATCCAAATCCATCACCTATTCTATTTAATATAGAATTATGACTTAACTAAATACAACTCATGCACTAAACCCTAACCCTAATCTCTATAGCCGCCCCCTCCTCTCTCAAACGCCGCCGCCGCCGCCGCCCGTCTTCGTCGGAAATTCGTTTCCGGCCAATTCGACGA
Organism: Dorcoceras hygrometricum; assembly: GCA_001598015.1. Classification (NCBI taxonomy): domain Eukaryota; kingdom Viridiplantae; phylum Streptophyta; class Magnoliopsida; order Lamiales; family Gesneriaceae; genus Dorcoceras; species Dorcoceras hygrometricum. The sequence continues at coordinate 143,255 of KV001279.1, read as the reverse complement.
GGAGAATCCGTTCGTGCTGATCTCGTCAGTCCTTCTAGTGCAGGCTGACGAAGGAGTCTCGTTTCTGGTCGTGGACCGGATTGGCGATATCTACCGCAGTCTACCGAGAAGAGCCGACGTTATTGTAACTACGGTTGGAGCCAGGCACAAGTGCCAGCAAGGTAGTGGTTTTGAACCCCCTATGTATGTCGATAACTGTTATTGAATTTTTCGTATTGATCGTCTCCCGGATTTTATTCTATGTTCTTCCGCTGCCTCGCCGGGGGGCGGATCCGGATCCCCATCAATTTCAGTGAATAACAAAGGTTGTATTCTTCAAGTCTTTGAGCTTCGTAAAGATGAATGCAAGGAAATCTCGTGATAATATTTTGACAGCGTGACCGCAATAGAATGATAGCGAAAGATAATTTCTTCAAACCAGCTCCTGGTATTTATAGGCTTTGATTGCAACGGTCATAAATGCTTCAAAGGAAAATGAATCCCGTTTGAATCACTGTCAAAATAGTACGCCGTAATTACTACTCCACTACAAGGTAAATTGCTCATTGATAGAGCCAATTTGTCTTCTTTCCATTTCTGTGCAAACAATGAAAAACGGCCTCTGTTCATCGTACTATTTATCCAAAATAGTACCTACCTTGTCTCCTTAATTCCAGGCAATTGTACGATTATACATATCTTTTCCATTTGAGTATACGATCGTATTTGAATCAATTTAAGCTTGCACCTGAAATTACTTTGATAACCAGCTCTAACTCCAACATCGTTGTTAATGATACTGCGACTGGAAAAACACTTGAAAGAATGCACCTGCTGGTTAATATTCACTGTAGCCATCTGCTGAAATACATTAACTGTTGAAGTGACCAACTGTCTGCTGATTTACTTTAAAGAAAGCATCTGCTAAAATACCAGCGAATAGTCTAACTGCTGAAATACATCACGTCGACTGAAAGTGATCTCCTGTTAAATTCTTGCCTTATTTTGTTATCACCAAAACTAATAAATTTTGTCCTAACAGTTGGCTTTCCAAACGAAATCTGATATGTACGCGTATAACAGCTTGCTGAAATTCGTGAGCCAAAGCTGAGTTGACTTCGTCAAATCTAAATTGACCGTCCAAAGCTGAGTTGACCAGTCAAACGATAAGTTGACCAGTCCAAAGCTGAGTTTACTATTGACCAGCTGAGTTGACTGTCTGACTGTTGACCAGCTGAGTTGACTGTCTGACTGTTGACCAGCTGAGTTGACTGTCTGACTGTTGACCAGCTGAGTTGACTATCCCAGATCTGAGTTGACTGTTGTCTGTCCCAAATCTGAGTTGACCGTTGACTGTCCCAGATCTGAGTTGACCGTTGATCGTCCCAAATTTGAGTTGACCGTTGAACGTCCCAGATCTGAGTTGACTTAGTCAAAGCTGAGTTTTCTTTTTCGGCTGTATTTCCAAGAGCTGAATTTCTAGGTTTTCACATCCCTACCTCCTTAAAAGGAGTTTCGTCCTCGAAACTGGGCTCATAACTTTCGAAGAGATAGGGGTACTGCCTGTGCATCTTATCTTCCATTTCCCACGTGGCTTCTCTCTCGGTGTGGTTGGACCATTGTACTTTGGCATATGGGATGGTTTTTCGTCTAAGCACTTGGTCCTTTGTGTACACTATTTGAATAGGGACTTCTTCGTAGTTGAGCCCTTGGGTCAAATTCCCTTCTACCAGGAGTGGCCCTTCATCAAAACGTGACTAGAATCCGAGATATGTCTCCTTAGTTGTGAGACATGGAAGACATTGTGGATTCTTGACATACTGGGTGGTAAGGCCAGTCTGTAGGAAAGTGTTCCTATTCTTTCCAAGACTTCAAATGGTCCGACATACCGGGGATTCATCTTTCCGGCATTATCAAATCGGACTACCCCTTTCATTGGAGAAACCTTGAGATATACTTTTTCGCCTACCTCGAAGGCCAAGGGTCTTCTCTTTAAGTCTGCCCAGCTTTTCTATCGATCTTGAGCTGCCTTCAGTCTCTCCTTTATGATGGCTACCTTTTTCACTGTCTCCTGGACGAGTTCAGGTCCGATGATAGCCTTTTCTCCAACCTCATCCCAGTACAGCGGCGATCGACATTTCCGTCCATATAGGGTCTCATATGGTGCCATTCCTATGCTGCTGTGGTAGCTATTGTTGTATGCGAACTCTATCAGAGGTAGATGTTCATTCCAATTACTACCGAAGTCCAAGGTGCACGTCCGCAGCATGTCTTCTAGGGTTTGGATGGTTCTCTCAGTTTGGCCATCTGTCTGTCGATGATAAGTCGTACTGAGGGTAACCTTACTTCCCATATCTTCTTGGAAGCTCTTCCAGAAACGAGATACGAATCTTGGGTCCCTATCTGACAGAATGCTGGTTGAAACTCCATGTAGTCTGACAATGTTGTCCATGTACAAGGCAACGAGCTTATCCAAGCCGTAGTTCATACGGACAGGCAGAAAGTGCACGGACTTCGTTAGCCTATCCGCGATTACCCATATTCCATCATGGCCTAGTCTTGTTTTCGACAGACCCACTACAAAGTCCACGAATATGTTTTCCACTTCCATTCTGGAATTTTCAGTGGTTGCAATAATCCTCCAGGTCTTTGATGTTCTGCCTTGACTTGTTGACATACATGGCATCTAGCAACAAACTCAGCAACATCTCTTTTATCCCATTTCACTAGAAGTGTTCTTTCAAATATCTATACATCTTTGTACTCCGTGGGTGGTTTGAGAACTTGGATTTATGTGCTTCAGACATCACATCCTGATGGAGTTTATCAATATCGGGCACACATGATCTTCCGTTCATCCAGATGATTCCCTTTTGGTCTGCTCAAAACTCCGACACCTTCCCTTGGTTGATTTGTTCCTTAAGTTGGGTAAGAGAAAGGTCTCGATCCTGATTGATTTTGACCAATTCTTTGAGGCATGGTTGAGATGAGACTGAGGGTAGTATCACCTTGTTCATGTTTTTCCGACTTAACGCATCAGCTACCTTATTTGCCTTTCCTGGGTGGTAGTTTATCGTCAAGTCATAGTCTTTTAAAAGCTCGAGCCATCGTCTTTGTCTCAGATTCAATTATTTCTGAGTGAATATATACTTGAGACTCTGATGGTCGGTGAATACTTCACATTTTGCCCCGTAAAGGTAGTGTCGCCAAATCTTTAGGGCAAAAACCACCGCAGCTAGCTCTAGATCATGGGTTGGGTAATTGTGTTCATGCGTCTTTAGTTGTCTTGAGGTATAAGCAATTACTATTCCATCATGCATGAGTACACACCCTACTTTTTCTTTAGATGTGTCGCTGTAGATAGTAAAGCTTTTGTCTCCCATGGGTAGCGTTAGAACATGGGCAGATGCAAGCTTTGTATTTAGAGTTTCGAAACTTGCCTCACATTCTTCGTTCCAGTTGAACTTGGAGTTCTTCTGGGTGAGTATAGTGAGTGGTATGGCTATTGATGAGAAGTCTTCTACGAACTTACGATAATATCCAGCCAATCCCAAGAAGCTTCTAACTTCTGTCACTGTCTTAGGTATAGGCCAGTCCATGATAGCTTCTACCTTCTTCGGATCCATTGATACTCCTGCTTTTCGGAAATTATATGGCCTAAGAATTCCACAATCTTCAGCCAGAATTCGCACTTCTTGAACTTGGCTTACAGTTGTTTCTCCCTCAGGGTTTGAAGGGTACATCGAAGATGTTCCTTGTGGTCTTCTTCACTTGATGAATATACGATTATATCATCTATGAACACCACCAAAAATTTGTCAAGGAATGGTTTGAATACCCGGTTCATGAGGTCCATGAAGGCCGCTGGTGCATTGGTTAGACCAAATGGCATTACCGTAAATTCGTAATGACCATATCTTGTTCTAAATGCAGTTTTAGGAACATCCTCAGCCTTGATCTTTAGTTGGTGATAACCCGACCTCAAATCTAACTTTGAGAAGGTTGTAGCTCCTTTGAGTTGATCAAATAGGTCGTTAATTCTTGGAAGAGGATACTTATTCTTGATTGTGATCTTGTTCAAATCTCTGTAGTCGTTGCACAATCTCATAGTTCCATCCTTATTCTTGACGATTAACACTGGAGCTCCCCAAGGTGCCACACTGGGACTGATCTGATTTTTGTCTAACAGTTCTTGTAGTTGATACTTGAGCTCCTTGAGTTCTGTAGGTGCCATCCGATAGGGTGCCTTGGATATTGGGGCTGTCCCTGGCACTAGGTTGATTTCGAACTCAATTTCTCTGTCAGACACTTTTACAGAGAAGTAATCTGGAAACACATCTGCAAACTCTCGTACCAATGGGATGTCTTCTAGTTTGAGTTTGTCTCCTTCTTTTACTTTGTGGATCATTGCCAAGAAAACTTCTTCTCCTGACTTCATGTCTGTCCATGCCTGGGAAGCAGAAATTAGGGACTTTCTATCCTTGTTCTTACCATAATATGTCAGCTCTTCTTGATCAGGGATTTGGAGTTTCACACTCTTACCTCGAAAATATACCAGTACATGGTTCTTAGATAGCCAATCCATCCCTAAGATGGCATCGAACTCTACCATGTTGAGTTGTACCAGGTTTGCAAAGAATGAATGGTCATTTATGGATATCTCGCAGTCCCGATGGATCTTATGTGTTTCAATGGTAGTGTTGGTAGTAGTTTCTACTCTATACGGTTCACATAGAATTTCAAGCTCTAGCCCTAACTTCTTAGCAAATCTCCTAGATATGAACGAATGGGTAGCACCACAATCAAACAACACATAAGCAAGCAGCTTGTTGATAAAAATGGTACCTGCCACCACGTCGCTGGCGTCTTCAGTCTCTTCATGTGTCATTGCAAACACACAAGCATTGGTTTTATCCTCCCTGTCTTTGTCTTGTTCTGAGCCATATTGCTCGGTCTAGCCTTTGAACCTTGGTTTTCCGGACAATCCACAATTCGGTGGCCCAACTTTCCAAACTTAAAGCATGCACCACTCTGCTTGCGACAATATCCACTATGCCGATGACCGCAAGAGGTGAAAGGTGTCAACATTTGGTTATTCAGTGCAGGTGCTGATCCGCGGTTTGTTGAGGTTTGGCCGCTTGGTCTTAGGCCAACCGTGTGAAGTCTGAGCATTGAGGGGGCGTTTGTTCTTGTTGTCAGCTTCCCGCATATTTATGTCTGTCTGTGCTCGGATTGCAGCTCCCATTAAGTCCTCAAATCTTGTGGCTTGGTAGACTGCAAGGGCTGACTGAATACGACTATTCAGACCCTTCTTGAATCGGTGCATCTTTAGAGTATTGTCCGTCGTGATCGTTGGGACATAGGTGCCCAATGAGTTGAACTTGGATGTATACTCTACTACCAAAATGTCTGCAGTCTGGGTGAAAGTTTCAAACTCGCCGAGACGTTTCATTCTGACTTCCATTGGAAAGTATTGTTTCAAGAATGCTTCCCAAAATCTTTGCCACGTAATTTGTCCATTTGCAGTCATGGTTGGCTCGACTGATTCCCACCATTTCCCAGCTTTTCCGTCGAGGAGTGGTGTTACAAAATCTACCTTGAAAGCATCTGGGACTTCCAGTAGTCGAAGTTACGTTTCAATATTCTTCATCCAAGACTGTGCAACTTCGAAGTCATGGCTCCCATCGAAGGTGGGGGCTTTGTTCTTGAGAAGTGACTCATAGTAGTACTTAGTCCCACGAGGTAGAGGGGAAGGAGGAGGAGCTTGGTTATTGTTGGGGTTGACCAACCCTTGGAGAGTCATGGCATGTCAGGCCCCGTGCTAATTACTCACAATTAACATATAATAAACGCATAAACACGGAAGCATAAAATCAGGGCTTAAAAATTTTTCGAAATAGTTTGGGCCTGAACTCAAAACATACATTCAAAATATCGATAATCAAAATATAAGTTAACTCAAACTTATACAACCAGGTAACAACAACATATCAATTCAAATACAGATCCCCAATACATAAAAAAACACGGGGCATCCCCCGGTTCAATACACATCATAAATATAACTGGGACTCAAGGGAAAGGGGATCGACCAGCTGAACTTCCACTCTGTCCAGGTTGGTTACCTGAAGATCCTGCAAATGGGTAACGCAGACCCAACAACACAAATGCAGGAAAAACAAAAACGAGGTCAAGTCTCAGTACGAAGAGCTATCAAAACAGCTAAACATGCAACATGCTATAAATCAATGCCATGAATGCATGAGGGCTATCAAAGAATTGGATAGCTAGACCAGTCTATCAACTGGCAAGTCAAATCAAGCCTCTATACCACGCACAGCCAATCATCCGGTGGAAATCATCGGTCTGTGATCATCGGGGCCCGTCAGCCCATCACAGCTCGGTGGTAGACACTCGAATCCGGTAGTCACCACTCCGATGATAGCGTTGGACTTTTCAGGAACGACTCATCAGTCGGCCAGTCACAACGTGGCACCCAATCAGGTCATCAATCAATCTGTCAAAGGCTCAATATGTATGCCAATCAAAATCAATGCTCAATGCAGACAATGCCCAATACGTAAAACATAACATATATATCAATTCAATTCAACCATTCAGTTTCACGTAATACACATAACAACTTTCAAACAGAATTCATAGCATGAATTATAGCCACGTTCACGCTCAAGCTGCTAAGGGTTACTCAATTCGTACCTCAATTCCACAAATTCTACCTCACAGATTCCACAAAAAGGCACGACAAACACACGGCCAAGCAACCAGATTTCTCCTGTCCCAACAATCCACGGCAGAGACTTCCTTGAAGCTGAAATCTGTTTCAAAACCTCGAAAATCAGCTTATAACAAGCACAATTCTAAGCCTGAACATTCTAATACCTACGGCCAGAACTAATCTCAAGTTCTAAACATCTACGTAGGTATTAACTACAAGAACAGAGCTCAAATCAACGAGAAATGCTCACCCAACAGCTCACGCTAGCAGGAGGTTCACAGATCTCACGGCACGAAGACACAGCACTTCACGTTCCTCCTCCAACGCTGATTCAGGGTCTCTAATGGGTAGCAAACGAAAGCTAAGCTAGGGGAATCCAGCGCCACCAAGATCGTCAAAAACAGAGGCTGGAATCGATGGAAATCGGCGGTGGAAAGTTACGATGAACAGTAGCAAGTCGAGGGTTTCGAACAGAATGATAAGAAATATCGGGTTGAGAAATATTCGAAGTGTAGTTCGACACTTCTATTTATTCCTCAACTCAAACGCTACTGTCTAAGTCAAACACCGACAAAACAGATTCCTGCAACGAAAACTAGCGCTAAACAGATTTCTCCAAACCAGCGCTCACAATCATTCAATTCCAGCGCTTACGCTAACTCTCGCGTGCAAGTCCAAACGACGACGTATCGGTGAAATCTGGTTGCTCCAACAATAACGCAAACCAGATCTCTTGCTCGCACAATACACAACATGCTAAACGTTCACCACCCCAAACGACGACACAACAACTTAATGGAACGACGCCGCATCACTCAAAACAGATCTCAGCGCCTTAGCCACGCATAATACTAAAACGACGACGTAGCCACTAATTCCAACGACGTCGCACAGCAAGAACAGATCTCTCCTCTAAAACATAACGCTAGCGCTCGAAACAGATCTCTCAACTAAACGCGCTACACCAGATGTCAACTTCACATGTTGACCAACACGTGGCATCCTCCTACGCACCCGCGCTAACGTCAGCAGATCTCTTCACGCGAACTATCACCCGTGCTCAATACAACGAGACCAGATCTCTCAATCCAGAGATCACCCGCTACAGTGCCGTCGACCAGCGTTGACGTCTGGAAATCACGAAATGAAATCGCTGAATTCCCGCGCCACTCTCGACCATCCAGACTTCACCAAAATGACACCGTTTTACTCAATTCTCGTGGCACTTCATGCAACGCTAAGGAAAAACAGATTTCTATCTAAATCTAACCAATTCGAATCCAAATCGCTACCATATTTCACCCGATAAACCCGAACTAAAATCTGGGCAACTACAACTAGAGATCTGAATTTCCTCAAATCAGATTTCACCAAAAATTCGAAATTCCAGAAATCAAAAGTCTTAATTCTCGTGACTAATCTAACTCAAAATCTGATTAATCACAAGTCTAGAAATCTGATTCCTCACATTCTCCCCGCCTTAAGAGATTTCGTCCTCGAAATCAAGGCAAACAAGGGTAGAAACAATCAAACATGCAAATCAGCACCAACAACTCATCAAATTCGAAGCAAAAACCAGAAATTTACCTGGAAAATTCGCACGATCAGTGCTCAAACAGATGAGGCCTGTACTGCATCTTTTCCTCAACTTCCCAGGTCGCTTCTTCTCGGCCATGCTTGCTCCATTGGACCATCACTAACGGAATTATCTTGTTCCTCAACTGCTTCTCCTTTCTAACCAGAATCTGCACCAGATATTCGACATAGCTCAAGGCAGAATCCAGCTCAACTTCGTCGGTTCTCAAAACATGGGACGGATCTGGCTCATATTTTCTCAACATAGACACATGAAAGACATCATGCATCGCTGCTAACTCCTCGGGCAACCTCAATCTATAAGCCAACTGTCCAATCCGCTCAACGATCTCAAAGGGACCAACGAATCTGGGAGCCAATTTGCCTTTAAATCGGAATCGCATCACGCTCTTGAAAGGAGAAATCTTGAGAAACACACGGTCGCCAACCTCAAACTCCAAAGGTCTGCGCCTTCTGTTCGCGTAGCTCGAGAAACGGTCTTGAGCAGCTTTCATCCTACTCCGAGTCAAATCAATCTGATCCTTCATATGCTGCACAAATTCAGGGGTAGAAAGCTGTCTCTCACCAACTTCTTCCCAACAAATCGGGGATCTGCACTTTCGACCATACAAATCTTCAAACGGAGCCATTCCGATAGTCACCTGGTAGCTGTTATTATACGAAAACTCAACCAAGGATAGCGAATCCTGCCAGCCACCACTGAAATCCATCACCACTGCTCACAACATATCCTCTAAAGTCTGGATAGTCCGCTCAGACTGTCCGTATGTCTGTGGGTGATAGGCCGTACTCATAGCCAATCTCGAACCCATCGCTTCTTGCAGACTCTTCCAAAAGCGAGAAGTGAACCTCGGATCTCTATCGGACACTATCGAAACCGGAACTCCATGCAATCTAACCACATGGTCGATGTACAATTTCGCCATTTTCTTCATCGAACACCTCACATCATAGGGAATGAAATGGGCTGACTTCGAAATTCTATCAATCACAACCCAAATCGCATCACATCCCCTACTCGATCGAGGTAGATGAGTCACAAAATCCATGGCGATGTGCTCCCAATTCCATTGGGGCACCTCCAAACTCTGCAGCAAACCACCAGGTCTCATTCTCTCGGCCTTGACCTGTTGGCAATTCAAACACCTAGCAACAAAAGCCGAAATGTCGCTCATCATACCTGCCCACCAGTAGTGAGACTTCAAGGCATGGTACATCTTTCTCTCGCCCGGATGCACATTGTATCGGCTACAATGCGCTTCATTCATGATGGCCTCATTCAAATCAATCAGGTTCGGAACCACTAATCTCCCTCGGAATCTCAGACATCCATCCAAAGAAACAGAGAAATCATCAGACTGACCACTTCGGGCTTTAATCCTCAACTCATGGATATAGAGATCAGTCCTCTGCGCCTCCCTGATGTCGTTCACAATCTGCGGTTCTATCTGAATCGACGAAACCAGAAAGTATTGATCGCTCGGCTGAAATCTCCATCCGGAAGTACTCAACTGCTCATAGACTTTCGAGACACCCAAAAACGAAAGCATCTCAGGCTGGGTCTTCCTACTCAATGCGTCGGCAACTGAGTTCATCCGCCCAGGCTGATACTGAATCTCAAAGTTAAAGTCCTTGAGCAATTCCATCCAGCGTTGTTGCCTCATATTCAGATCAGACTGTGTGAAGATATATTTCAGGCTCTTGTGGTCGGTGTACACCATGAATTCTTCACCATACAGATAATGCCGCCAAATCTTCAAGGCAAACACTATCGCAGCCAACTCCAAATCATGAACAGGGTACCTCGTCTCGTGAGGCTTAAGCTGTCGAGACGCATAGGCAATCACGTACCCGTTCTGCATCATCACGCATCCTAAAGCATTGAGAGAAGCATCAGAGCACACAACGAATCCTCCAGATCCAGACGGTAGAGCCACAACAGGAGCAGTAGTAAACTTCTCCTTTAATGTTTGAAAACTGTACTCGCACTCATCAGTCCAAAAAAATCTCTTATCCTTCTGAGTCAATTGCGTCATCGGCCTGGCTATCGAAGAGAACTTCTCGATGAAACGCCTGTAATAGCCAGCTAATCCCAAAAAGCCACGGATCTTGGAAAAATTTCTAGGTCTCTCCCAGTTAAGAACTGCTTCGACCTTGCTCGGATCTACCGAAATCCCTTGTGCTGAAATCACATGACCCAAAAAGATAATTCGATCAAGCCGAAATTCGCACTTGCTGAACTTGGCATAGAGCTGCGAGTCTCTCAATCTCTGCAACACCAATCTCAGATGCTCCTTATGCTCTCTCATGCTCCTCGAGTACACCAGGATGTCATCTATGAAGACGATCACGAACCAATCGATATATTCACTGAAGACGCGATTCATCAAATCCATGAACACAACTGGGGCATTCGTCAACCCAAACGGCATGACAAGAAAACTCATAATTCTTCACAAAGAGAATCGGAGCTCCCCAAGGCGACATGCTCGGTCGAATGAAGCCTTTCTCCAAGAGATCACTCAGCTGATCCTTCAGCTCTCTCAACTCTGCTGGCATCAACCGATACGGAGCTCTAGAAATCGGGGCGGTACCGGGCCCCAACTCTATGCCAAAATCAATCTCACGTCTTGGAGGGAATCCAGGAATCTCATCTGGAAACACGTCGGGAAACTCTCGTACGATCGGATTATCGCTCAACTCCAAACGCTGCTCTTGGGAAACGTCCAGCGTAAATCATAAATCCCGTGTTATCCAGTGATAGCAGGCTAAACATCTCCAAGGCGGACACCAGTGGAATCTTCGAGCGCGAATCAGCACCGTTGAACTCCCACTTCTCACCCGAGTCAGGGTGAAATCTCACTACACCATGAAAACAATCGACCGTAGCCTTATAGCTAGACAACACGTCCATCCCCAAGATGCAATCAAAATCCCTCATTCCCAAAACAATCAAATTGGAAACCAAAACGTGCTCATCAAATCGAAGCACACAATCCAACACCACTTCACGGGACCACAGACTCACACCAGCAGGAGTAGACACGGAAACAACATCACACAATGGGGAAGAACTCAACCCATGCTCACACACAAACATCTCAGAAATAAAGGAGTATGATGAACCAGTGTCAAATAAAACTTTCGCAGGAAAATCGAAAATAAAGCATGTACCTCCAATCACCATGCCAGGCGTCTCCTCAGCCTGGTCTCTAGTCAAAGCGTTCGCCTGAGCCTGCTGGGGAATCTGGAACTGAGGTCTCTGAGGTGCTCCAAACCTAGACGGTCCACTAGGCTGAAATCCAGGTCGCTGAGTAGGGGCAGGAAACTGCGGTCTCTGAGATGAACCACCAGCTGATCCCTGCTGTGAAGGAATCGAAGACTGACCCCTCAACAGAGGACACACTCTAAGAAAGTGTCCTGGCTGTCCACAGTTACGGCAGGACCGCTGAACTCCATGACACTGCGAAGTCAGATGCCTTCCTCAGCACTGTCCACACGACATGCCACTAGAACCGCTGCCAGAACCACTGCCAGAACCAGAACTCACCGAACCAGAGGAACTCGAATCCGCCTTCTTCTTGAACTGTTTCCCTCGAGGTCGAAATCTCTGGCGGTTCGACTGCTGCTGCTGCTGCGGCCCTTGAGGAGAATAGAAAGACTGCGACTCATCCTGAACAGGCTGATAGGTGCGTCCAGTAGTCGGCTGAATTGGAGCCTCAACTTCCATCAAACTCTCCTCAATATCCACTGCTCGGTTCACCGCATCAATATAGGTCGCAGGCAAACCAGACAAAATCATCCGGTACAATTCAGGCCTCAAGCCTTTCAGAAACTTGTTCCTCTTCGTCCTCTCTTGGTTGGCAACGTGTGGTACATAGACCAAAAGCACAGAAAACTGTCGGGCATACTCAGCCACTCGCATGCTGCCTTGCCTCAGATTATCGAACTACCGCTCCCAGCTGTTATAGAAGGACTCCGGGGTATACTCCTATCGAAAGGCCTCGCAGAAGCTCTCCCAAGTGATCAAAGCCCCACTATCACGAAGGATACGGGAAGTACCCTCCACCAATGCTGTGCATTGTCTCTCAGCTGCAACACCGCCAACTTCAGTCTTTTCTCAGGAGCGTACTCCAAAGTATCAAACAATTTCTCCATCTGAGTTAACCAAGCCTCAGCCGTATACTCCTATCGAAAGGCCTCGCAGAAGCTCTCCCAAGTGATCAAAGCCCCACTATCACGAAGGATACGGGAAGTACCCTCCACCAATGCTGTGCATTGTCTCTCAGCTGCAACACCGCCAACTTCAGTCTTTTCTC